>WAAF01009145.1:80447-118317 GCA_013400475.1 Tricholaema leucomelas | reverse complement strand
TGGTCCCTTCCAACCCTGACTGATTCTTTGCATGCCAGGCAGCTCTCAGGTGATTCCTGCCATTCCTTTTCCTCTTTCTTGTCCCTTTTTCAAGCTAGGCAGAGATGACATCATGACAGCACAGAAGCTTTTAATCTTTCTTTCCTCCTTTCTCAGTCTCTTTGTATTTAAATGTTCCACCTGACTTCTGATCCTCCAATCTATTTTGATTTCTAGAGAATAGAAGAAATAATGAAGAGAACAAGGAGGAGTGAAACACCAGAAATAAAGGTAAGAAGCAGGGTGTGGTGGCAAGGCTTTGTTTGCTTTGTTACCCACATTGGAAGATTACACTCTAGAGTAGTTCCAAGTTAGTAGGGATACTCAGGTGCAGCTCACATTTGGATTCAGAGTGTATTTGGAGCTGAGAATGACTGTTGCTGTGTCACAGTTCCTGCAGGAACTGTGGTGAATGGTGCACATCCAGTTGGAAGGTGTCACCAGTGCTTGCTATTCCCCAAGGATCAGTGCTGAGCCCAGTCCTGTTCAGTATCTTTATTGGAGATCTGGACCAGGGGATTGAGTCCAGCAGCAGTAAGGTTGCAGATGACACCAAGCTGGGACCAGCTGTGGAGCTGTTGGAGGGTAGGAGAGGCCTGCAGAGGGACCTGGCCAGGCTGGATGGGTGGGCAGAGGCCAAGGGGATGAGATTGAACAAGGCCAAGTGCAGGATTCTACACTTTGGCCACAACAACCCCAAGCAGCACTACAGGCTGGGGCCAGAGTGGCTGAGAGCAGCCAGGCAGAGAGGGAGCTGGGGGTGCTGGGAGAGAGGAGCTGAAGAGGAGGCAGCAGTGCCCAGGTGGGCAGCAGAGCCAATGGCATCCTGGGCTGGCTCAGGAGCAGTGTGGGCAGCAGGACAAGGGAGGTTCTTCTGCCCCTGTGCTCAGCACTGCTCAGGCCACACCTGGAGTGCTGTGTCCAGTTGTGGGCTCCTCCATTGCAGAGAGATGTTGAGGTGCTGGAAGGTGTTGAGAGAAGGGCAGCAAGGCTGGGGAGGGGCCTGGAGCACAGCCCTGTGAGGAGAGGCTGAGGGAGCTGGGGGTGTGCAGCCTGCAGAAGAGGAGGCTCAGGGCAGAGCTCATTGCTGTCTGCAGCTCCCTGCAGGGAGGCTGTAGCCAGGTGGGGTTGGGCTCTGCTGCCAGGCAGCCAGCAACAGAAGAAGGGGACACAGCCTCAAGCTGTGCCAGGGCAGGTCTAGGCTGGATGTTAGGAGGAAGTTGTTGGCAGAGAGAGTGATTGGCATTGGAATGGGCTGCCCAGGGAGGTGGTGGAGTGGCCGTGGCTGGAGGTGTTGAAGCCAAGCCTGGCTGGGGCACTTAGTGCCATGGTCTGGTTGGTTGGGCAGGGCTGGGGGCTAGGTTGGGCTGGATGGGCTCTTCCAGCCTGGCTGATTCTGTGTTATTCTGTGTTGCAATCTGTGCCACTGCTCCAGACACACACTTTGTGCACCTGTTGCAGACTTGCCTCCCTAAGTACCTGACAAGGAGGCAGGAGCCCATTCCTGGATGCTGGAGCTGTAGTGTTTGCTGCTGTGAGGTATCTTCTGCTTTGTATCAGGCACTGAATCAGTTACTGAGCTCTCCATGTTAGAGGATGAGAACAATCAATGGTGTGCTGCTAGGAAGGGACAGAGTCAAGTTTCACTTCTGTTCCCAGTTTCCTGCTGGGGAAATGTTTCTTCATTTCCCTTCAGGGAATGCTTTCTTCCCAAAGTAAAACAAATAAGGAACCATATGCCTAAATAAAAAGGAAAAACCAAGTCTAGGCTGTTGGTGGCCTTTGACCACTCCATGGCCCTGGGCAGTCTTAAAAGTTTCAAGTCCAGTGGGTTCCATGAAGGTTTCAGCCCTTTGTCCAATGTCTAAATCATGACTCACTACTTCATTACAGAAGGAAGAACCAAAACTGGAAGCACCATCGAGTTTGAATGTGGAAAAGCAATCAAAGGCTCTTGTTCTCAACCAGCCAGGTAAAAACTGCCATGGGGGAGCTGGGGTTGTCCAGCCTGACGAAGAGGAGGCTCCTGGCAGACCTCAGAGCAGCCTGCCAGGACCCGAAGGGACTCCAAGCAGGCTGCAGAGGGACTGTTGGCAAAGGCCTGCAGAGACAGGATGAGGGCAGTGGTTTGAAATGAGAGCAGAGCAGATTGAGATCAGATGTGAGGAACAAGTTCTGCACCAGGAGGGTGGTAGAACACTGCAACAGGAGAGGTAGTTGAGGCCCCATCCCTGAAGATATTCAAGGTGAGGCTGGACAAGGCTCTGAGCATCCTGATCTAGTGGAGGATGTCTGCTGACTGAAGGAGACTTGGACCAGATGACCTGTGGAGGTCCTTTCCAACCCAAACCATTCTATGATTCTACATTTTTCTGACCCATTTTCACAGGTTAGTTCTTCTCAGAGTTTCTTAAGCTGAGCCAGAGCACTCTGCACAGGTTCTGTGCTTTCATCTCCAAAGGAGGAGCCAGAACTGGTTAGAAACCAGAGATTGGCTTTGTTGTGCCATGTAAGCAGAAGTTTCTTCTCCACTTGAATACTGCCATAGCACTGCTGGAAATGAGAATCCCAAGCTGGCAGTGGGGTTGGTTGCTGAGAATGCCAAGCTGGCAGTGGGGTTGGTTGCTGAGAATGCCAAGCTGGCAGTGGGGTTGGTTGCTGCAGTCTGCCTGTGAAGGTTGCAGGGAGATTATTCCTGCACACAAGCAAGCTTGTAATCTTTTTCCTGGCCTTGCTTTAGACCTTACATTTCAGTCACTTCTACACAAAAAGAGCTTTTAAACACTTAGTAAGTAAAATAAACATAGCTGCCATTTGTCTGTGCTTTCTTTACCTCCCCCAGGCTAAGGGGTTTATCTTTTATTTGGTACACTAAAACGTTTCTGCTGGAGGTGATGGAAGCCAGAAGGGCAGGAGGGAAGCTCTGAGCTGAGGGTAGTGAAGAGCTGCAGACTCTACAAGCCTGGAGCAGCTTGGAGAGGGGGGAACTCTCTCCTTGCCTCCACATTCCTCTGCCCCTGTGGTTGCTTTGGCTTTGTGCTGTGTTTCCAGACAGCAGTGCCCAGCTCTGCTCTGGGAGAGGAGAGCAGATCTGAAGGACCTCTCCTATGGAGATAGACTGAGAGAGTTGAGGTTGTTCCATTTGGAGAAGCTCCAAAGAGACCTTATTGTGGCCTTGCAGTATCTGAAGTGGGCTACAAGAAAGCTGGGGAGGGAGTTTTTAGGGTGTCAGGTAGTGATAGGACTTGGGGGGGGGGAATGGAGCGAAACTAGGAGTGGGTAGATTCAGACTGGATGTTAGGAAGAAGTTGTTCAGCATGAGGGTGCTGAGACACTGGCACAGGTTGCCCAGGGAGGTGGTGGAAGCCTTATCCTGGAAGTTTTTAAGGCCAGGCTGGATATGGCTGTGAGCAGCCTGCCCTGGTGTGAGGTGTCCCTAACCCTGGCAGGGAGGTTGGAACCGGATGAGCCTTAAGGTCCCTTCCATTGTGTGATTCTGCAGTCTGGGGGGACTGGGATATGTCCTGGGCTGGATGGTTTTGTATCAGCAGCAAGAGAGTCTGCCAATGCCTTGGGTGTTTCTGTCCTAGTCCTGGGCTCTCAGGAATCTGTGGCAGAGCCCAGGCCAGAGATGTGGGAAGCAGGGTGGGATTGGAGCAGATGATCTTTGAGGCCCCTTCCAAACTGGTATTCTGTAATTTTCTTTCTGCTTCTTCAGCTTGAAAAGGTGTAGCAGAAAGAGCAATGTGAAGAGTGGGAAAGAGGAGTGACAGTTGAGTATGATGAGTCAGAGGAGAAGCTCAGCCCTACTGCATTCTCAGCCTTCCTTTCTTAAAAGCATCTGTGATTATTAGGAAACTGTTTTAAATAAAGCAGTTTCTCCTGTGGTAATTTTCTGACCTCCTTTTGCAGAGATCAATGGATTGGCAAGCTGCCTGAAAAGTAAAAGCTTAGAAAGTGCTGCCTCTGTATTCCCTGCCCAAGACGTAGTTGCTAATGGACTAAAATCAGTTCCAGGACTTATTCAGCTAGAAGCTGTTGATGGGAAATGTAGCAGCATGGAAGATTCAGCTGATGAGGTTCAGTCCATGGATGTGAGGTAAGGACCACATCTGCCAACAGAAAGTGTGGAATTCCTCTTAAGAAACACCAAAGTTTCTCTGTTTCATTTGTGGATACTTCACTGCTTCACTTCTCACCTTCCTCACAGTGGGGCAGACTCTGCTGCACTCCATTCCTATCGATGCTGCACACTGCTTGGTTCAGACAAGAGGCAACTGAACCTCATCTCCCTCTCACCTGTTTGGCAGGGGGCAGGAGGCAGAGCTCTGGTATCCCTCTGCAGCCTTTAGGTAGAGCTTCCATACAAGTCTGGCCAAACCTTTCATTCTGTTGTGTGAAAGTAGCTACTGCAGAGCTTGTCAGATGTCTCCTTTCTTTCAGCCTGTGTCAGGACTGCACAGCTGTGCTGCACAAGATTTTGTCCCACGCAGCACTGCAGGCTGGAGACAGAGTGGCTGAGAGCAGGCAGGCAGAGAGGGAGCTGGGGGTGCTGGCAGAGAGGAGCTGAAGAGGAGGCAGCAGTGCCCAGGTGGGCAGCAGAGCCAATGGCATCCTGGGCTGGCTCAGGAGCAGTGTGGGCAGCAGGACAAGGGAGGTTCTTCTGCCCCTGTGCTCAGCACTGCTCAGGCCACCCCTGGAGTGCTGTGTCCAGTTGTGGGCTCCTCCATTGCAGAGAGATGTTGAGGTGCTGGAAGGTGTTTGGAGAAGGGCAGCAAGGCTGGGGAGGGGCCTGGAGCACAGCCCTGTGAGGAGAGGCTGAGGGAGCTGGGGGTGTGCAGCCTGCAGCAGAGGAGGCTCAGGGCAGAGCTCATTGCTGTCTGCAGCTCCCTGCAGGGAGGCTGTAGCCAGCTGGGGTTGGGCTCTGCTGCCAGGCAGCCAGCAACAGAAGGAGGGGACACAGCCTCAAGCTGTGCCAGGGCAGGTCTAAGCTGGAGATGTTCAGAGAAAGCCAGGATGAGGCACTTAGTGCCATGGTCTGGTTGATTGGCCAGGGCTGGGTGCTAGGTTGGGCTGGATGATCTTGGAGCTCTCTTCCAACCTGGCTGATTCCATGATTCCCTCCAGACCAACAGAAGGAAGAGAAGAATTCATAAGTCGAAGTAGTTCACTGGAACTAATACACAGAGATTGGTCAGTAACTGAGGATGGGTTAAGCCCTGTTGGATTTTGGTGGGAGAGCTTTCAGGAAACAAGGAAGGTGATGATTGAAGGCTGCTATGACAAAGGCAGCTCTGGACTTTAAAGGTGGAGTTTTCACACAGTGCTGCTTTAATCACCTCTCACATTGCTTCAGTATCTGCACAGATCTGTAAGGAATGCCCTGCTGGGGCACACCAGAAGCCCTGCTGCTGCCATTGTTTGATTTCAGAGAGAATCAATGAGAAACATTAGTTGGGGTGGGGGACACACACCTGAGTCCACACAGAAGTGTTACATTAGGGATATTAAAGGGCAGAAGTTTGCCTTGCTCACCCAGGAGTTCATCCAGCTCCATTTTGAACCTGCTGCTGATGTCTGCAGGCAGGTCCAGAGTGCAGTCTTGTGAGGTAAATGACATTATTTGATGGGTAGTTAGTCACCTGCTAGGGTCATTGGGCATCCTCTAGGGTTTCTGGTGCAAGACTTCTAGTTTAGCCCTCCAGCTCCTTGCCATTCCTTCACTGTTCTGTAGACCTTTCTGAAATCCTTCCTGTGCCTTCTCTTCTGCAAACTGGAAATGCTTTGCTAGACTTGGCAAGGAGTCAGCTGCTAGCAGCACTTCTTGAACTTCATTCCAGAACTAAGATTTTAATATCCAAAGTATAGCACAAAGTAGTAAGGAATCACTTTTTGATTTAAATTGTGAGTTCTGAAGTGCTTTGGGTAAATGTTTGCAGGCTCTGGACAAAAATTGGCAAGATGCAGTAAATATTTCAAGAGTTTGTCAGTTCAAGGAGCTCAGGGAACTGCTTGAGAGAGTCCAGCACAGAGGTACAGAGCTCTGCAGGCAGTGAGCATCTCCTGTGAGGCCAGGCTGAGGCAGCTGGGGCTGGCAGCTGGCAGCAGAGCAGCCTGAGGGCTGCCCTGAGTGCTGGGCTCAAGCTGTGCAGGGCAGTGTGGGCAGGACGCAGCCAGGCTCTGCTCAGGGCTGGCCAAGGGCAGCACAAGGGGCACTGGGGGCAAGCTGCAGCAGAGGAGGTGGCAGGGGGAGAGGAGGGGAAGCTTTTTGGCTGTGAGGGTGGCAGAGCTCTGGAGCAGGCTGCCCAGAGAGGCTGTGGAGTCTCCTTCTCTGCAGCTATTCCCAAACCCACCTGGATGCATTCCTGAGTGACCTGCTCTAGGTGATGCTACTCTGGCAGGGGGGTTGGGCTGGATGATCTTTTGAGGTCCCTTCCAAGCCCTAACATTCTGTGGTTGTGCCATTTAAGCAAGGGGGTGGTGCAGGCACAAGTGTTTTGGCAGTAAACTACCAGAGAGTTGTTTTGGGGAGAGGAGTGGTCACATCACACAGCTCCCACCATCTGTAATCTTTAAGGAGGGTGGATTAGGTGTGGCCTCCTATCCTTTTTTGTTTGCACTGGGGCATGCTCTAGGTAAAGGCTTGCTGCAGCTGGCTCTCAGAGTAGTTAATGCTGGGCTCCCCAGTTGAAGGGGGACAGGGATCTGCTGGAGAGAGTCCAATGGAGGGCTACGAGGATGATGAGGGGACTGCAGCACTGCCTGCTGAGCAGAGGCTGAGGGACCTGGGGCTGCTTAGTCTGGAGAGAAGACTGAGAGGGGATTTAAGGCTGGGGGTCAGGAGAGGGGGGACAGGCTCTACTCACTGCTCTGCTCCCTGGGATAGGACAAGGAGCAGTGGATGGAAGCTGCAGCACAGGAGGTTCCAGCTCAAGACAAGGGGCAACTTCTTGACTGTAAGGGTCCCAGAGCCCTGGCACAGGCTGCCCAAGGGGGTTGTGGAGTCTCCTTCTCTGGAGCCTTTCAAGGCCTGTCTGGATGTGTTCCTGTGTGACCTGAGCTAGACTGTGTGCTCCTGCTCTGGCAAGGGAAGTTGGACTGGATGAGCTGTTTGGGTCCCTTCCAACCCCTGACATCTGTGAGCTGTGATCTTGAAATCCCTTCCCCAGTGTTTTTTTTAACCACTAGAAGATTATTTTTGGCAGGAATTCTCTAGGTGTCCATGTGTGCTCCTGCTCTTCGCAGCTCCTTGAAGGAGAAACTTTGAGTCTCTTCCAACCCCTAAGATCCTCTGATGCTGTGTAATGGCCAATGAGAAAATGAAATTGTCTGTGCCTAATGAGCAGTTACACACCTCTTACTCTGCATCTTCCTCTTGTGTCTCTCTTCTACAGCCCAGTTTCCAAAGAGGAACTTATCTCTATCCCTGAATATTCACCCATGAACGAACTCATGCCTGGGGTTGCTTTGGACCAGAATGGAACAAGCAATGCTAAGGCTCTGGAAGACCTCTTGGATTTCACAGGCCAAGCTACCTACTCCAAGATGTCCAGTGATGCCATTAACCTAGATGACTGTAACAAAAACCTGATTGAGGGATTTAACAGTCCAGGACAGGAAAACACACTCAATTCTATCTGTTGACAACCTCACTTGCCAGCAGAACAGAGCAAGGTACAGTACGGTGAGGAACATCTTAGCTACGACAAACTGCTGTGATTGCTTTGCCGTCCTCCCCCCCCCCCCAGCAAAAGAGAGCATCTGTGGAGGGAGGAAGCAAGCTGGGCTCACAGATCTGGAAATTCAGCATAACCTTTCTTATCTGCAGCTCTTTGTAAATAGGCATCGTAGGCAAACCCCAGCATATCCTAGCAACAGAAGGCATCTGCTAAGTGGAAATGTTTCCTTCATGCGTTCACAGGAGAATCAGCAGAGGAGGTGCTTTGGGGCTTTTGTTTTTCTTGAAGTGCTTCCTTTAAGTCTTTGGAGCATCTTTGCATGAAGAAAACAGTTAAAAGTGGGGCCAGCATAGCAAAGTGGTCCTTACTCTTGCTGCTTACTCTCATCTGCTGCCCTAAGTAACATGCAGCAGGATGTAGAAACACTGACCCTGGAAAGCCTGCATGGTTATAAGCCTTAGCAGGCTTCAGGGGCAGTGTCACAGTGCCACAGACACTTGGGGTTTGGGGTTTTATTTTGGGGGGGGGGAGGAATAATGTATTGTGAAATAGGAAACTGAAAGCATTTCACTGGCAGAGCTGAATCAGTATTTTCTCCTCTCTTTTAATTGGCAGAGGTAGCAGTTCAGGGAGGGATATACATCCCTGGCATGGCACTGGCAGTAAAATAGGAGCTTGTCACTTGAGAGGGGGATGGGGGGGAAGCTTCTGCAGGCTTTGAACACATTTGAACATTTGAATTTGGAGTTGAAATTATCAGAGCTGAGTAAAACTTTGTCTTCTGCTTGTGGCAGGCACCAATGGTGCAGAGCCTTGATGGTTTTGGGGAAGGCTTGAGTGTGGCATTAGGGTGTGAGCTTCAGCTGCTGATCAGGGACTTCTTTCTCCCTTTAGTTTACATTCAGCTCAACACTTCACTGTCATTTTGTTTTCTTAACCTGTGCATTTCATTTGGAAATGATTCTTCCTTCAGCCTCATCATGCATCCAGATAATTCTTCCTTCAGCTTCATCATGCAGCCAGATAATTCTTCCTTCAGCCTCATCAGGCTTCCAGATAAATTCTTCCTTCAGCTTCATCAAGCTTCCAGATAATTTTTCCTTCAGCTTTCTCATGCATCCAGATAATTCTTCCCTCAGCCTCATCATGCATCCAGATAATTCTTCCTTCAGCTTCATCACACATCTAAATGATTCTTCCTTCAGCTTTCTCATGCATCCAGATAATTCTTCCTTCAGCTTCATCATGCATCCAGATGATTCTTCCTTCAGCTTCATCACACATCTAAATGATTCTTCCTTCAGCTTCATCATGCATCCAGATGATTCTTCCTTCAGCTTTATCACACATCTAAATGCTTCTTCCTTCAGCTTTCTCATGCAGCCAGATAATTCTCCCTTCAGCTTCATCATGCATCCATTTAGACTCTTTTTTTCCCCTTGTACATAGGGCAAAAGTGAGGTTTGCTGCAGGGAAATGCTGATGCTGTGCTTTAATACTTTAATAAGGAGTGATTGGCAACTTGATGCAGGTGCAGAATTCAAAAGTGCAGCTGAAGAGGCCTGAATAACTCCTGGATTCCAAAGAGCCTTTTTTTGCTGACAGGGGGAGTGTGGGAGGTACCTCCTCGTGGTTGTTATGTTGAGAGTTTTAGTCACTAGTGGCACTGGTTAAGGTTAGTCTGGGAGTGACTGTGTGTTTAAAAAGATGCTTGTGGAGCAGCTGTAAAGCAGGTAGGCCAAATGCTTCGTGTAATCCCTTCAAATACATATCTATATCTAATAGCTGTAGTAGATCCAAGTGAGTGGCTGGAGGAGGAGAGAACAGATTCACCTTTGAAGATGCAGACACTACATTCATACCAGCAGGCTTTCTGTCACATGGGAGCAGCATTCTTGTCTTTCTTAGAGGCTCAACAAACCCAAGATGTAGGCAGCAGCGAAACAATAAGCAGGAATCCAAAGGCTGGGACACCTTTGGGGCACACTGCTTAGAGCCCTTAAGGTGCTGCAAGCATCTGGATGGAAGAATTCACATCAAGATGCCTGATTGTTAACTTTGGTGAGCTACAGTTGTGTGCTGCTTTGAGGACACTTCTGGTCCAGGTTCTTCTAAGAATAAATGGTAACTCAAACTGTCTGTGGACACTACCACACAAGAAGTGGAAGCATTTGGGACTGTGTGGGTGTTTTCTTTGCCTTTCTGTTTGGTTTTTTCCCCACGTGTGAGGGACTGCACAGCATAACTTAAGCTCAGTTGGAGCCCTGTTCCTGTGCTCTTTGGAGCCAGCAAGAGGCAATGACATTGTGTGATGTGTAAAGGAATCAGACCTACACCAATCCAGCTCTGGTCCTGTTAGTGCTCCTCAGAGAAATCCTTCCTTTTGAGTGTGCAGTAAGCTGTAGCATGATGCTGTGTCTTCCAAATTAGTCTCCTTCACCTCTTTCTTACCTAATGAGCAAAGCAAGCCAGCTGGTGTTGCTGTGACCCGTTGTGTTTGACAGAGGTCACCTTCTATTTTATTATGGTGTCATTGTCTGAGCTGTAGATTTCTGTATTTGCATGACCTGTATAGCATGTATAAAGGTGAAATACATTTTCATTTATGACTCCCAACTTGGTTTGTGGCATTATTTGACTCCCAGCAAAACAGGATTAAAAAGTACATCTGAGATCCTCCTCCCCTCTACCTGCAGCATTGCCTCCAGTTCTTGGGCTTGCAGCACAAGAAGGACATAAAAGTGCTGGAGAGGGTCCAGAGGAGGCCACCAAGATGCTCAGAGGGCTGGAGAAGCTTCCCTGTGGGGACAGGCTGAGAGAGTTAAGGCTGTTCAGCCTGGAGAAGATAAGGCTCTGGGGATACCTCAGCACAGCCTTCCAGAATCTGAAGGGGGCTACAAGAAAGCTGGGAAGGGACTTTTGACAAGGGCTGGAAGTGACAGGATGAGAGGGAATGGATCGAAGCTTGAGGAAGGCAGATTGAGATTGGAGATCAGGAAGAAATTCTTTGCACTGAGGGTGGAGAGACACTGGCACAGGTTGCTCAGGGAGGCCTTGGATGCCCATCCCTAGAGGTGCTGAGGGCCAGGCTGGATGAGGCCTTGAGCACTCTGGGCTATGAATAAAATACACATATAGATGAGATTCTCTGTTCTCTCTGTATTTATACAGGAGCTTCTCCAGCCCTCTGAGCATCTTTGTGGGCCTCCTCTGGACCCTCTCCAGCAGCTCCATGTCCCTCTTAAGCCGGTGGGCACCAGAGGCAGTGCTGCAGGTGTGGTCTGAGCAGATTGGAGGGGCAGAATCCCCTCCCTGTGCTGCTGCTCTCCCTGCTCTGGCTGCAGCCAGCACACAGCTGCCTCTGGGCTGCCAGCCACCAGTGCTGGCTCCTGGGCACTTTGGCACCAACTGACACCCTCAAGGCCTTCTCCTCCAGGCTGCTCTCAGCCACTCCTCACCCAGCCTGGATGTGTGCTTGGGATTGCCCTGACCAGGGTGCAGGACCTTGCACTTGGCCTTCTTGAACTTTATGGGGCTGCCTTGGTCCAACTTCTACAG
The DNA here is from genome assembly GCA_013400475.1 of Tricholaema leucomelas. Lineage (NCBI taxonomy): Eukaryota > Metazoa > Chordata > Aves > Piciformes > Lybiidae > Tricholaema lacrymosa > Tricholaema leucomelas. The sequence goes on along the minus strand of WAAF01009145.1, from coordinate 107,041 downwards.
CCTGTCTGAGTCCCTCTGGATAGATCCCTTCCCTCCAGAGTGCCAACCACACCACACAGCTCGATGTCATCAGCAGACTTGCTGAGGGTGCCTCAGTGCCACTGCCCATGCCAGAGACAAAGATGTTCAACAGCACTGGTCCCAGTACAGACCCCTGAGGGACACCACTTGTCACTGGTGGCCATTTGGCCACTGAGCTGGTGGATGCCTGCATCCAGCCCATTCCTTACCCAGACTGTGGCAGCAAAGCTTTCAAACCAGCAGGCTTTGGATGATTACCTGAGGCCTGCACTGTTCAGAACCAACACAATTGCTCTGGAAGCCAACATGGGATAGCCACAAAAAAGCTCAGTAACCCTGATGAAATCAAGCCTGAATGAGTCCCAGTGCAACAACAACTGTGATGCATGAGAGGCAACAGGAAGAAAGGCTGAGCTGTGTGCTGCCTGCTCTGCAAAGTCCTTGCTCTAAGAATAACTTTTTACATTGATTACAGAGCTGGCTTCAACCAGAAGCTTTCCATCCTCACTCTTCTTGCTGTGTCTAAAAGGAATAACTTCAAGTCAGTGGCAACAAAATTACTCAGCTGGAGGAAACAAAAATTAATGAGTGCAAGAGATGTTCTCAATCAGGGGACTTACTCTGACAATGTTCAATATCTCTATTGGAGATCTGGACCTGGGGATTGAGTCCAGCATCAGTAAGTTTGCAGATGACACCAAGCTAGGAGCAGCTGTGGAGCTGTTGGAGGGTAGGAGAGGCCTGCAGAGGGACCTGTCCAGGCTGGATGGGTGGGCAGAGGCCAAGGGGATGAGATTGAACAAGGCCAAGTGCAGGGTTCTACACTTTGGCCACAACAACCCCAAGCAGCACTACAGGCTGGGGCCAGAGTGGCTGAGAGCAGCCAGGCAGAGAGGGAGCTGGGGGTGCTGGGAGAGAGGAGCTGAAGAGGAGGCAGCAGTGCCNCAGAAGAAGGGGACAGAGGCTGAAGCTGTGGCAGGGCAGGTCTAGGCTGGATGTGAGGAGGAAGTTGTTGGCAGAGAGAGTGATTGGCATTGGAATGGGCTGCCCAGGGAGGTGGTGGAGTTGCCGTGGCTGGAGGTGTTGAAGCCAAGCCTGGCTGGGGCACTTAGTGCCATGGTCTGGTTGGTTGGGCAGGGCTGGGTGCTAGGTTGGGCTGGGGGAGCTTGGAGCTCTCTGCCAACCTGCTTGACTCTGTGATTCTCTGTCAGTTTTCCTTCTAGCAGTGACAGCCACTGGCACCCAATCCGTGGGCAGGGCAGCAAGCAGGAGCAGATCTCCAACACCATACTCAGTGTCATGGTCACACATCCCTTTTCCAAGTGAAGATATCATTATCAGTGCCTGACACATGCAGAGCTTTGGGGGTTTATAGCAATAAATCCTGTAAAGCTACTCCTGTTTTCCTGCTGTGAAGTTTCAGCCAGGAACACTTTTCACTCAGTCCTTTTTTGTTTTCAATTCTCACACTTTATCAGTTCCAACACACAAAGCCAAGAGGATACAAGTTGTGGTGGATGCCTGCTGGAGTAGGTTTGTTCACTCAGTTCCTGGCCAAGATTGTCCACAAGACCAGAGCTGGCAGAGAAACAAACAGTCCAAGGAGTTTTTGGGAGACTGAATAGATGAAGTCTTGTGTCTGGAGAGGAGCAAAGCACCACTGGCACAGGCAGTTAATATAATGCTGCTCAGAAATGGCTGAAACTTACCCAGGTGAGGACCAGGTCAGGGTTTCTTTCTTTTTGGCAAGAAATATTTGTCTTTTTAGTCTCCATTTTGACATTCTATGCTGATGGTCTTGGGCCAGTCTTGTTTTAGGGCAGGAAATGTCCTGCGGCAAATGAAGCAGCTGCTGGATTGAGCATAAAGGGAAGGCAGGAGGGGAGGAGGAGGCAGAGGCAGGATGGGTGAAGATTGCTAAGACACTTCACATCCTTTTTACTACCACATAACTACTGTTAAAAATCCTCAAATAAATGAGTTTCAGTCATAGCTCCACAGCTTGCACTGGGTTGGAAGTGACCCTCACAGATCATCTTGTCCATGCCTCCTGCAAGCAGCTGGGACACTTCCAATTGGATCAGGCTGCCCGGGGACACATCCAGCCTGAGCTTGAATGTCTGCAGGGACAGGGCCTCAGCCACATCCCTGGGCAGCCTGTGCCAGGATTTCACCACTCTGACTGTGCAGAACTTTCTCCTGCTGTCCAACCTGACTCTGCCCTGCTGCACTTGCAAACCATTGTACCTCATCCTGTTGCCTGCAGCCCTTAGAACAGTCCCTCCCCAACCTTTGCGTAGGTCTCTAGATACTGAAATGTAGCTCTGAGGTCTCCAGAGCCTTTTCTTCTCCAGGCTGAACAGCCCCAATTCTTTTGGCTTCTTTTCATAGGAGAGGTTCTGCAGTCCTCTGCTGATCTTGGTGGCCTCCTCTGGACCCATTCCGTCGAGTCTGTTTCTCTGGTGTTGGAGGCCACAGAGCTGATCACAGCACTGCAGGTGAGGTCTCACCAGAGCAGAGGGGCAGGATCCTCTCTCTCTGGCCACGCTGCTTTTAATGCAACCCAAGGCTGCCAGTGGCCTTCTGGGCTGCAGGTGCACACAGTTGGCTCCTGTCCAGCTTCTCCTCTACCAGCACCCCCCAAATCCTTTTCTGCAGGGCTGCTCTCACTTTCATCATCCCCCAAACTGTGTTGATAACGAGGGTTGCCCTGACCTAGGTGCAGGACCTTGCACTTTGCCTTGCTGAACGTGATGTGGTTGTCCTCAGCCCACCTTTGCAGCCACAGATGTCCTGCCAAAGGACATCTGAAAGTGCAGTCTCTCCTCAGACTTCTCATCCTGCTGTTTCACTGCAGTTTCTCCTTCTGCCACTTGTTCCAAGAGCTACCTCTTGCACCTGCAAAGAGATGCAGCCTCTGTGCACCTCTGTCTTCCTCCCCAGGTTCATCTGCTGTGTCCTCTTGGGTGAGCAGCTTTGGTGAAAGCCTTACTTCTGAAATCTCTCTCCCGTGTTTAGGGCCCACATGGGTGTCAGCTGGCACACCGAGATGGTTCTCACTGCTAACTTGCCAAGACCTTAGCCAAGTTTACACAGGCCCAGTGGCAAGAGCACCTTTCCACATGTTCCAACAGGAGAGTCAGGATAACCTCATAAATAACAGAGAGAGGCATGGTTACCTCACAGCAGCCCAGCCTCGCTGAAGGCTCTCTTGAAAGAGCAGCTGGGTGATGCTATCGCAGCTCAGTCATGCACTCAGTCGTCCTCTCACATTCCTCTGGGGTTTAATTAAGCAATTACTTTACTGCTTTCCTTACCTTTCAAAGCTAAATAATGTAGGACTTACCTCCTCAGCTACACAGGAAGTCATTAGTACAGCGTCACAGAATGGTAGGGCTTGGAAGGGACCTCCAAAGCTCATCCAGTCCAACCCCCCCTGCCAGGGCAGGAGCACCCAGGGCAGGTCACACAGGAACGCAGCCAGGCAGGTTTGGAAAGTCTCCAGAGAAGGAGACTCCACAACCTCTCTGGGCAGCCTGCTCCAGGACTCTGGTAGCCTCACAGGGAGAAAATTAGTCCTTCTGTTCCCACAGAACCTCTTCTGTTCCAGCTTGCCCCCAGTGCCCCTTGTCCTACCATTGGCCATCCCTGAGCAGAGCCACCTATTACAACCTATGGGTTCTGTCTGCAGACACCAAAAGGAACTGGGTATGGCAACCAAGGAATTGGGTATGGCAACCAAGGAACTGGGTATGGCAACCAAGCTATCCCACTCCTTACAAATGGCTTTTCTCAGTGCTAGGTCCACTCCTGTTCAACATCTTAATCAGTGCCATTGTCAAGGGCACAGACAGACAGGCAGAGTCTGCTCAGCAAGTTTGCTGCTGACACCAAGCTAGGAAGCTTGGCTCATACAGCTTCAGGCTGTGCTGCCATCCAGAGAGACCTGGACAGACAGAGCTGGGCACAGAGGAACCAAAGGGGCTCAGCAAGGACAAGTGCAGAATCCTGCACCTGGGAAGGAACAATAAACTGCAGCAGTCCAGGCTGGGAGGTGACTGCTGGAGAGCAGCCCCAAGGAGAGGGACCTGGGAGTGCTGGGGGAGAACATCCATGGCACAGCAATGTGCCCTGGGGGCCAAGAGGGACAATGGGGTCCTGGGGGGCATTGAGCAGAGTGTGTCCAGCAGATCAAGGGAGCTTCTCCTGCCCCTCTACTCTGCCCTGCTGAGACCTCATCTTGAGAACTGCCTTCAGGTTTGGGCTCCCCAGTTGAAGAGGGACAGGGATCTGCTGGAGAGGGTCCAGTGGAGGGCTATGAGGATGATGAGGGGTCTGGAGCACTGCCTGGTGAGGAGAGGCTGAGGGACCTGGGGCTGCTTAGTCTGGAGAGGAGAAGGCTGAGAGGGGATTTAATCAATGTTTATCAGTATCTGAGGGCTGGGGGTCAGCAGAGGGGGAACAGGCTCTGCTGACTGCTCCCTGGGACAGGACACGGAGCAATGGATGGAAGCTGCAGCACAGGAGGTTCCAGCTCAGCACAAGGGGAACTTCTTGACTGTAAGGGTGCCAGAGCCCTGGCACAGGCTGCCCAGAGAGGTTGTGGAGTCTTCTCTGGAGTCTTTCAAGGTCTGTCTGGATGTGTTCCTGTGTGATCTGTGCTAGATTGTGTGCTCCTGCTCTGGCAGGGGGGTTGGACTGGATGATCTCCTTGGGTCCCTTCCAACTCCTAACACCCTGTGGTGAGCCTGTGAGAAAAGGCATGCAACAGCAGTTAGTGTGACAGTGAGCTGGGCAGTGCAGGAAAGCTCAGCTGGCACTCTACAGCAGCTCAGGCTCCCTTGCTCTACCTACTTCTGGGCCTGGCCTTGCCAGGGATGAAGGAAAGCTTCATTTCCACTTTAGAAAATGAAACAGCCAACTCAACATAAAAGAGTTGGGCAAAGTTCAGTGTCATTAGTGATGTTTTCTGTGGAAATGAAACCATCTCCTTGAAAGAAGAGATAGGCAGAGATAGGATCTGGCTGCTACTGAGAGCTAGTTTCTGCCTTTGAATTCTTGGTGACTTCCATTAATCATTTCCAAGTACTCAGCATGCAAACTGCAGCCATGCTCTTTCCAAAGGGAATGTTTACTAAGTGAAACATTAAAGGAGCATGGAAGCTATTCTCTATTCTAATGATACTTAATGGAGGGGGGGGGAGGGGGAAACATCAACAAAACAACAAAACCCACCATAGAAATAGATTGAAATAATTAGTCTTAATAGGCAGTAATTGCCAAGTGTTGTGCAACAGAATAGCCTTCACAGTTCAGAGCTGGAGAATGAGGATGCTGTGGCACTACTAACAGGCACTGCTCTGAATATTAATCTGCCAAGTGTGTTGCAGTGCTTCTTTCTCTTAGGCTGCACAGCCCCAACCAGTGAGCCCCTCAGTAGTATCCATCGTGCTGTCCATCAGGATAAAGGGCATCAGGAGCATCTAAGATGAAGGCAAGTAGGTAGGTTGAGAGTGAAGTGTAATAGCTTGGTTTATGTAACGTAGAGGTTTACCGTCCCTGGAGGTGTTGAAGCAAAGCCTGGATGAGGCACTTAGTGCCATGGCCTAGCTGCCTGGATAGGGTTGGAGTGGATGATCTTGGAGGTCTCTTCCAACCTGGCTGATTCTATTCTACACACACAGGGGTGGGCTGTCTGTACACGGTGCTTTGGGCTCGTTTTTGCTCCGAGGGAGGTTTTCAATTGCAGGGCACACAGACAGCAGGCAAACTGCTACACCATAGAATCACAGAATCGAGCAGGTTGGAAGAGAGCTCCAAGCTCGCTCAGCCCAACCTAGCACCCAGCCCTGCCCAACCAACCAGACCATGGCACTAAGTGCCCCAGCCAGGCTTGGCTTCAACACCTCCAGCCACGGCCACTCCACCACCTCCCTGGGCAGCCCATTCCAATGCCAATCACTCTCTCTGCCAACAACTTCCTCCTCACATCCACCCTAGACCTTCCCTGGCACAGCTTGAGGCTGTGTCCCCTTTCTCTGGTGCTGGCTGCCTGGCAACAGAGCCCAACCCCACCTGGCTACAGCCTCCCTTCAAGTAGCTGTAGACAGCAATAAATGCTGCTTAAACACCCCCAGGGAGGGTGACTCCACCACTGCCCTGGGCAGACCATGCCAATGTTTGAGAACCCTTTCAATGAAGAACTATTTCCTAATATCCAGCTTGAACCTCCCCTAGTGCAGCTTGAAACCACTTCCTCTGGTCCAAGGGGAAGAGCCTGTCCCTTCCTCCCTTCAGGTGGTGGTAGAGTCCCTTTTAAATGAGGATGACACTACTACTAAGTTTAAAAATAGTCTTATCCTATCCTTATGAGACCTTCAAAGTGTTTTGGTGAACACAGGAAATGGTTTTGTACCACAGTCATCTGGGGTTCCTCATGTTTGAGTTAGGCTAGAAAGAACCAAGCAGGATTCTATGGACTAAGACAGTGACCACATTTACAGCCCTGGGAAAGGATCCCTCAGTCCTACCCAGGACAACTCTATTAAGGATGAGAAGATGGAGAGGTGAAGACAACACTCTGTGGAAAGATCAGTCCTATACATGCAGGGCAAGATGATGTCAGCAGGTAAAAGTCTGAAGTGTAGCTGAAGTTGGCAGCCCACATTGATATTGGGAAGGTGAGCAAACTGAGCTCACCTCCTGGAAAAGAGGAGACTGAGAGGTGACCTCAGCAGTGTTGATAAAGATGTAAAGGTGAGTGCCAGGAGGCTGGAGCCAGGCTCCGCTGGGTGATGCCCAATGGCAGGACAAGGGGCAATGGGTGGGAGCTCAGGCATAAGAGGTTCCATGGAAACATGAGGAGTATTTTCCCTCTGAGGGTGACAGAACACCGGAAGGGGCTGCCCAGGGGAGTTGTGGAGTCTTCCTCTCTGGAGATATCCAAACCCCACCTGGACATGTTCCTGTGTGCTCTTCTCTGGGTGCTCCTGCTCTGGTAGGGTGGTTGGACTGGATGAGCTTTGGAGGTTCCTTCCAACCCCTGACATTCTATGATTCTAATGAAGAGGCCAACAGCAAACTACTCCTCCTTTCCACTCTTTATAGAGTGGAAATAAACATCTAACTTCACCTCGTCAGGTCACTATGACCCTGAGCTGGATCAGAAATGTCAAGACTGTAGCACAGAAAGCTGACTGGCTTTTTTGAGGAGGCTTAAACTGACTTGTCCAAAAAGAAGAAGTGTTGACAAGCTACCTTGGGTTTGGCAAACTTCCCACCAGCTCAGGTGTCACCTGCCCCTGCCACTGTAGCACTGCTGTGTCAGGTGTCACCCATCTTCCTGCAGCTACCCTGGAAATACAAACCCAGCACCCATCCTCTGCTTACCCTAAAACAAAAGCTTGTGCCTCAGCCTGATCTGGATCAAGTTTACCTTACTGAGTTTATCTGACAACACACCAAATGATTCTTGACCAACAGCTTCGGATGGCAAACACAGTCTGTGTAGCACCAGTGTCTCTTGTCATGTCGTTCTGCCTGGTCTTGGACCTGGGAGTGCTGGGGGATAACAAGGTCTGCATGGCACAGCAATGTGCCCTTGTGGCCAAGAGGGACAATGGGATCCTGGGAGGCGTTAAGAGTGCATCCAGCAGATCAAGGGAGGTTCTCCTCCCCCTCTACTCTGCCCTGGTGAGACCTCATCTTGAATATTGTGTCTTTACTTTTGGGCTGCCATTTTAAAGAGGGACAGGGATCTGCTGAAGAGGTCCAGCACAGGGCTATGAGGATGATGAGGGGACTGGAGCACTGCCTGATGAGGAGAGGCTGAGGGACCTGGGGCTGCCTAGTCTGGAGAAGACTGAGAGGAGATCTAATAAATATTTATAACTATCTGAGGGCTGGGGGTTGGGAGTGGGGGACAGGCTCTGCTCACTGCTCCCTGGGATAGGACAAGGAGCAATGGGTGGAAGCTGCAGCACAGGAGGTTCCAGCTCAACACAAGGGGGAACTTCTTTACTGTAAGGGTCACAGAGCACTGCACAGGCTGGCCAGAGAGGTTGTGGAGTCTCCTTCTCTGGAGCCTTTCAAAGCCTGTCTGGATGTGCTCCTGTGTGCCCTGAGCCCAGATTGTGTGCTCCTACTCTGGCAAGGGGAGTTAGACTGGATGCCCTCTTTGGGTCCCTTCCAACCCCTGATATCCTGTGAGCTATGATCTTGAAATCCCTTCCCCAGTGTTTTTTTTAACCACTAGAAGATTATTTTTGGCAGGAATTCTCTAGGTGTCCATGTGTGCTCCTGCTCTTCGCAGCTCCTTGAAGGAGAAACTCCTTCAGCCCAAGGCCAAACCTGTTCGCCGTGCTGGTATCGTCACCGATAAGCAGGGGACTGCATCCCGGCGGCCTAGGAAGAAGGTTCACACCGCTGGCATCGATCCTACCTGGCAGGCTGGGAGAGCGCCGCAATGCCTTGGCAAAAGGCACCGAAGCGTTCCCAGAGACGACTCAAGCCTGGCAACAGCAGCAGCCTGTGACAAGTAAGCCACGGCCGCCTTACCTGCGGTCCAGCCGGCAGTAGCGGGGCTGGGCCTGCCCGCTCGTTCTGAGGCCTCGCCACAGCACTGCAGCCTCCGACCTGTCTTGCGTCGGAGAGGCCTCTGACCTTCTGCCCGACGCCGGCGAAAGGGCTGGGACCGCTGCCCTAGTGTCTCCCCGGCAAACCCCGGCGCCTCGGGCCTGCGGGGCTCCGCGCAGAAGCCGACAGCCGATTCCCGGTCCCGAGAAGCGCTCAATGGGAATGCCATGGGAGGGGACCGCTTTTCACGGGGGCTTCTAGCTGAGGGCCCTCAGAGCTCTCAATAAACCCCAAGAAGGGCCACGGCACGGCCCGCCGCTGTCCTTTCTGCGCTGCCGCAGGTGGGAACGCGTAACCGAGATGGAGGCCGCCCGCCTTTTGTAGCGCCCAGCCCGAGCGGGCGATCCACCGCCTTCGGGGCGACTCGCCCCGGGCCGGGAGGCCGCGGCGCAGCCCCGAGGGGCGGGAGGGGGAGGTTCCGCCACCGCCCAGCCCCGCCCGCTCCTCCTCTTCCGGGGCGCCCGTCCTCCGCCCGCCCTTTCTCTCCGCCGCGCCCGCAGGGAGCAGCTGCGGCCGGCGCGGCCCGTCGAGACCCGCCCCGCCTCCTCAGCGGGCACCTGCTCGAGGCGGAGCGGCGGCGCCCGGAGGAGCGGTAGGAGGCGGCGGCGACGGCTCCCGCAGCGATCCCAGCAGCGGATCCGGCAGCAGCTCCGGCAGCAGCCTCGCTGGCGGTGAGTGCAGGGGACTGCGGCGGCCCCGTGGCCTCGGCGGGGCCTGGTGAGGCCCCGTGTGGAGCGGGGGGAACGGCAAAGCGAGAATCTGGTTGGTGGGTGCAGGCGGAGCCGCGGCCGGGGCCGGAGCCCGGTGCTCGGGGCCCGGGGGCGGTGGTGGTTATTGTCCCTGTCAGCGCCGCCTGCGCGCCCCGGCGCCGGACGGGCCCATCCCCCGTCTTGACGGACGGGAAAGAGCGGGCTGGGCCGAGCCCCGGGGACTCCGCCGGGCCGACGCGCATAGAGCTCCACCGCCCCCGCGATGCGGCCGCTGGAGGGGCTGCCGGTCTGTGCAGCCCGGGGCTCCGGGGAGGCGATGAAGGCGGGTGGGAGGTGCCGCTTTCTTTTCCCCCGCTGACCCAGGAGGTGTTGGCCGGCAGCAGCGGCTGCCTGGGGACGGAAGGTCAGGGAGGATTCTGCTGACCGCCGTCATGGATCTGCTGGCGCTTGGGTAGCTTGGAGCAGCGGCACCCCTAACCCTCCCCACGTGTGTCCCCGCCGGTGTACCGTCTGTGTGTATGGCTACGCATGTCAGGGGCGGGGGGAGAGCTGCGGCACCGTACGAACAGCTGAAGCACTCAGAAAGGTTTAGCAGGACGAGGAGCAAGGCAGGGGGCAGGGGCGACGAGAGGCCGTGGGGCTGTCAGTGCCGTGCCGCCGTGGCTTGATGGCTCCCGAAGAGCCGCGTCGCTGTCAACCCGCCGCCCCCCTTCCTGGTCAGTTATGTCTTGTCACACACAGATTTACACCAGATAGTGCAAGAGCTTAAAAGCAGTGCAGGGTTTGCACAGCGGTCATGGCTTAGTTTTAGCCTGTCTTTGGCTTAGGTGGATTTATTTTCAGGACCGAGTGGAAGGGAGCTGAATTGGTACCGATTTGACCCAATCCATGATGCTTCTTTGGTTGGCTCAGTAGGGTGTACACAAATATTCCTGCACATCTCAGGAGGAATCACTCACAGCCATCTCCTGACTTGGCTCAACTCCATCCAGAACAGCAATACCTAATTTTTGTTAATTGCAATTCTTAAATGCCTGAAGTCACCTGTAAATATGCTTTAGGTTCCTGAATCGCAAGGGTTTGAAACAAAAGATACTCAAATTGCTGGGAGATTTTAATTACCTGCTTACCTGGTGTGTTCCTGGGCCTGCAGGAAAAGTGAATCTCCTGTGAAAGTTGAGCTGGGTGTGGACGGCTGGAGGAAGAGCATGGAGGAGGAGGAGGATGCCGGGAAGCAAGGGGAAGAACTGTGCGAAAGGCATGGAAGGATCTCTGCTGATGGAAGCCAGGTTGTGATGCAGGGCTGGGTAGAGAAGAGCAGAGAAAGTGGATGACTAAGTCTTTCCCCTTGTTTTTCATCTTTGCAGTAGTCTGAGGAGCTAATCAGAAGCTGTGGGGATATATTCTCTTTTTCTGTCAGTGTTAGTGTTGATGAAGCGAGCTGAGATTAATTAACTTCCTTCAGAGGCACACCCTGCGATCCTGATAAACAGCTGTCTGTCTTAATGAGTGTCCATGCACTCCTCCACATCTGCCTTCAGCAAAGGAACTGGTATTTCTGCCACAGCTTTTGTAAGAGCGCTCACACCGAGGCTCCGGCCGCCTGCGCCGCACCGGGGCGGGCTGGATTTCGGTGCAGCCTTGCCTGGTGGCAGCTCCCCTGTCAGGAGGTAACCTAGGCAGGGCTGGTGGCGAAGCAAGCTGCCGAGCAGCCTGGTTGCATGCATGCACTTAGTTGCCTTTTCCTCTCAGTTAGCAGCAGGCACTTGCTTGGGAGTCTTCCAGCAAGGTTCTTTCTTCTCCAGTGCGGCAGGGCAAAGGCAGCCTGGGCTTCCCATCCACCTGGCACGGTGTGGCAGTGATGGGTTGGTGGTGGTTTTCTGGTGGCTTTGTGACTTAATGTGAGAACCCAAAGACCTCCAGGTTCTTCTGCCCCTGGACTCAGCATTGCTCAGGCCGCACCTTGAGTGCTGTGTCCAGTTCTGGGCTCCTCCATTGCAGAGAGATGTTGAGGTGCTGGAAGGTGTTTGGAGAAGGGCAGCAAGGCTGGGGAGGGGCCTGGAGCACAGCCCTGTGAGGAGAGGCTGAGGGAGCTGGGGGTGTGCAGCCTGCAGCAGAGGAGGCTCAGGGCAGAGCTCATTGCTGTCTGCAGCTCCCTGCAGGGAGGCTGTAGCCAGCTGGGGTTGGGCTCTGCTGCCAGGCAGCCAGCAACAGAAGAAGGGGACACAGTCTGAAGCTGTGCCAGGGGTGCTCTAGGCTGGATGTGATGAGGAAGTTGTTGGCAGAGAGAGTGATTTGCATTGGAATGGGCTGCCCAGGGAGGTGGTGGAGTGGCCGTGGCTGGAGGTGTTGAAGCCAAGCCTGGCTGGGGCACTTAGTGCCATGGTCTGGTTGGTTGGGCAGGGCTGGGTGCTAGGTTGGGCTGGCTGAGCTTGGAGGTCTCTTTCAACCTGCCTGATTCTATGATCTAGTTCCCCCCCCCGCCATGGGTAGGGATACCCTACCCTAGATGAGGGTAGCTTTGTCTCTGGAAGTATGATAGGAGCCCTTAGGAAGTGGTAGGCAGAAGCAGCTGGGGATGGTGCTGTGACATTTTTAAGTCTCTCCTAATAAAAACGGCCTCTCTAATTCAGTGCCTTGTAGAAAGGGCTCAGCAATGTGTTTATGGGTTGTGCTGTCTTTGTCTTAAGGAAAGTGGTTATATTTGTTTGGGAGTGAAATACCAACTGCATTACGTGGGGCAGATTTGTCCTGCTCAGCCTTTCCAAGCTGGCACTGTAGTGTGTTTTTCTGCAAAGGTGAGGTATGGCCTGCTAATTAGTGTCATTAAATGGGTCAGTGTTAAATGGGAGCACACTCTGAGCTTAAGCTACATGTTCAGTAGCTCTCCTTGGTTATTTTTATTCTTTAGCTCCAGCACACAGGGGCAGGGGAATACTTTGTGTGCATCCCAAGGAATTTCTTGAGTGATCCATTAAGGAAGAATGTCTGCTTTAGTCGGGCTCCTGCTTTTGTTAGTAGTGTGGTTGTAAAGGGGAAGAGTCATTTTTATACCCATAGCTGTCTTCTGTAGAGCAGGAGGAGGAGAGTGGTGCCTGCATACTGCCCCTGCATTGGATGCTTGCTTGCTAAGCATGAGGCTTGGTTGTCTATTCCCAGGGAGGTGGTGGAGTCACTGTCCCTGGAGGTGTTCAAGAAAAGCCTGGATGAGGCACTCAGTGCCATGGTCTGGTTGGTTGGCCAGGGCTGGGTGCTAGGTTGCACTGGATGATCTTGGAGTTCTCTTCCAACCTGGTTGATTCTATTCTATTCCTGCAGTTGGGATGCAACCTGTTCAAAGCCAGCATAGAATCATAGAATCAAGCAGGTTGGAAGAGAGCTCCAAGCTCTTCCAGCCCAACCTAGCACCCAGCCCTGCCCAACCAACCAGACCATGGCACTAAGTGCACCAGCCAGGCTTGGCTTCAACACCTCCAGCCACAGCCACTACGCCACCCCCCTGGGCAGCCCATTCCTATGTCAATCACTCTCTCTGCCAACAACTTCCTCCTAACATCCAGCCTAGACCTGCCCTGGCACAGCTTGAGGCTGTGTCCCCTTCTTCTGTTGCTGGCTGCCTGGCAGCAGAGCCCAACCCCACCTGGCTACAGCCTCCCTGCAGGGAGCTGCAGACAGCAATGAGCTCTGCCCTGAGCCTCCTCTTCTGCAGGCTGCACACCCCCAGCTCCCTCAGCCTCTCCTCACAGGGCTGTGCTCCAGGCCCCTCCCCAGCCTTGCTGCCCTTCTCCAAACACCTTCCAGCACCTCAACATCTCTCTGCAATGGAGGAGCTCAGAACTGGACACAGCACTCAAGGTGTGGCCTGAGCAATGCTGAGCACAGGGGCAGAAGAACCTCCCTTGTCCTGCTGCCCACACTGCTCCTGAGCCAGCCCAGGATGCCATTGGCTCTGCTGCCCACCTGGGCACACTGCTGGTTTATGTTCAGCTATTATCTCCCATCACCCCAAGTCCCTCTCAGCCACTCTGGCCCCAGCCTGTAGTGCTGCTTGGTGATGTTGTGGCCAAAATGTAGGACCCTGCACTTGGCCTTGTTCAGTCTCATCCCATTTGCCTCTGCCCACCTGTGCAGCCTGGCCAGGTCCCTCTGCAGGTCATTTGCACTGATCTGTTATTTTGCATAGAAGAGACAATGGTTTACAATTCTCTCAGCTGAGTTTCATCTGCTTCAGTCAGAGTTTGTGTTGTGGATTTAAACGGTAGCTCTAGCTTGTATTTCTCAAAACCCTCACATATGTTCTGCCCTGAGGCCATGTGCTTGGAGTTGGGAGCCACCTCCATGGGCTGGCAGGACTGCAGCTAAGCTACAGGCACCTCTGTGATGCTGGACCATGGGGCAGGGTTGTCACAGAAAAACATCCCAGTTGGAGGAGACCTCAAAGATCATCCAGTCCAACCTTCCTGTGCGCCCTTGTGCTGCACACTTCATGGCACAGTTCCTCCAGCCCCTGCTTGGGTAGTGGATGAAGGAACCATGTAGGAGCTGTGGTTTGGATGCTGAAAGTCTTTAGTAGAAAAATCAGGGAGCTTCTGCCTGTGGTGGTGGGAGCCAAGCCAGTCTGGGAAGCATTGGGTGAAGGAGATGTGAAGTCTCCTTGCAGGTTCTGAAACCTTCAGGCTGCTTTGCTGTTTCTCTGTTCTTACGCTGTTTGCTGTTGGAGGCAGTAAGATTTGCCTGGGAGCTGAATGAACAAGAACATGCCAGGCTGATCTCCTGGGGCAGTGGCTGGAGTGAGAGCCACCTTCAGCTTCTGAATCAGCTATTATAATTTACCTACAAGAGAAGCCACTAGTGCCATACTTTTCATTTGAGGATAGGGTAAATGGCTCCCTCAGCTGCAGTCTTTAGGGTTGGTTGGGGTTGTTTTCAGTCTGGATTGCAGCAGAGCTTGTAACTGATTTATTCCTGTCAAGTACTTGGCTGTCTTGGTGCTGAAGCTCTCAGTTCCTGGCTTCTTTTTCTCGACAGTCACTGCAGCAGGACATGCTTTGATGCATCACTCACAGCTTCCATTTGATCCCCACCTATAAGGCAGTCAGTGAAAAGCTTGCAGCTGCTTCTTTGGGCAGAGGGAGAACTGTGAGCTGGGTACATTTGCCTGCGAGGGTCTCAGTGTCTTCCTGCATGGTGCAGCTTGTGAAAGATTTGCTTGTCCCTCCCTCTGAAAAATTTGGGAGGCAGTGGCAATGGTGGTTGGGCAATATCTTACCAAGGAGTGAGGAGTGGCATCTCCTTACACTACAGGTGAAAGGGAAATGGGAGAAGAGCTCCTCGATGGTGACCACTTCTACTGCGGACCTACCCTTTGTGTGTCCTGCACAAGGCTTTCTCCATGATCAGCAGAATCATAGAATGAATTGGGCTGGAAGTGACCTCCAAAGGTCATCCAGTCCAACTGCCCTGCAAGTGGGCAGGGACATCCTCTGCTACATAAAGTTGTTCAGAACCTTGTTGAGCCTGATCTTGAATTATCTCCAGGTGTGGGGTCTCAGCTACCTCCCTGGGCAACCTTTTGTAGTGTTCCAACACCCTCATGGTGCAGAACTTGTTCCTCATATCCAATATAGATCTGCTGTGCTCTCATTTCAAACCCTCACCCTGTCCCTGCAGGCCTTTGGGAACAGTCCCTCTGCAGCCTTCTTGTAGCCCCTTCAGGTCTTGGCAGGCTGCTCTTAGGTCTCCTTAGAGCCTTCTCCTCTCCAGACTGCACACCCCCAGCTCTGTCAGCCTGTCCTTGTAGCAGAGGTGTTGCAACCTCCTGATTTCTGTGTCTCTCCTCTGGACCTGCTCCATCACACCTGAGAAACAATCCACAGCACATGAAGCAGTCCAGTGTCATAGGAGAGGTAACGACTCCTCACTCCATGCTCTTCTCTGCAAGCTTTCAGCTGTTTGGGATTGCTGGTGTGGGGCTCTTGGCATGAGGAAGAGCTTCAGTTCCCCTCCATCCAGGTAGATGGCTGCAAGAAATTGTGGTTTCTTGGTTAGCAATCTGAAGAAAGTCCAAGGGGCTTGGAGATTGTTCTGTTCAGGAGAGCAAGGTGTTAAAAATGTCTAAGCTTTGTGTGTTCAGGTTTCCACCTTCCACACAGTTTCTGGTCGTTTTCAAGTTGCTTCTCTGCAGATAGACTTTCCAGGTTTGTACAGGACAGCTCCCACTGAAGTTTGTACTTGTCACAGCACTGCTCTCTCAAGGGTGAAATCAAAGCAGAGCTGGCAGCAGGCTTGAGGCCATTTTTACCGAGAGGAAGGTTGTCTGATTTGAATTCCAAAAGTCAAGGAAAAGAAAATAGAAGCTGAGGTTCCCATTAATGTTTAAAAACTATCTAAGCACTGTGGCTGATAACTCCTCCAATGAGTCACTTATTGTTGTAACACAGCACACACCAAAGCAGCACTGCAAACCTCTTTGTGTTTTCGGTGACAGCATCCTAGGAGTACCTGACAAAACTCAGAACCCAGAGGATAGCAGATCCCAGCACATCTGCTCCAGCATGATTTGACCTTTCAGAAGCACCTGTGTGGCTGTTCTGGAAGCACAGGGCCTTCACTGGGTTCAAGCCTACAACAGGCAGACTTGCTACCTGGTACCACTCTACTCCTTTTGGTATGGAACCATATTGCTGCTCTGCATGAGATCTGTTTCAGTTGATGCCAAAGTGCCCAGGAGCCAGCACTGCTCACTGGCAGCCCAGAGGCAGCTGTGTGCTGGCTGCAGCCAGAGCAGGGAGAGCAGCAGCACAGGGAGGGGATTCTGCCCCTCCAGTTTGCTTTGCTCAGACCTCACCTGCAGCACTGCCTCCAGCTTGGGGGTCCCCAGCAGAAGAGGTACATGGAGCTGCAGGAGAGGTTCCAGAGGAGGCCATGGAGATGCTTAGAGGGATGGAGAAGCTCTTCTGTGGGGATAGGCTGAGAGAGTTGGGGCTGTTCCACCTGGAGAAGACTTCAGAGAGACCTTAGAGCAGCCTGCCAGTACCTGAAGGGGGCTGGGAAGGGACTTGTTGCAAGGGCTCGCAGTGATAGGATGAGAGGGAATGGATTGGAGCTTGAGGAGGGCAGACTGAGACTAGAATTTAGGAAGAAATTCTTTGCAGTGAGGGTGGTGAGACACTGGCACAGGTTCCTCAGGGAGGTGTGGATGTCCCCTCCCTGGAGCTGTTCAAGGCCAGGTTGGATGAGGCATTGAGCAACCTGGGCTGATGGGTGGTGTCCCTGCCCATGGCAGGGAGTTGGAACTGGATGATCTTCAAGGTCCATTCCAACCTAAACCAATCTATGGATCCCTGGATCTATGAGGTTGTTTCAGCCTGCATTTAGCAGTGTGTTTACAACCTGATGTTACAGTGGGAGCCTTGTTAGGGGCTGGCTGTCTGCTGCCTTTTGTCTGCTGCGTGTCGCACCCTGGAGCCGGCTGTGAGGAAATCATCTTGCGTGGGACACGTTGGAACAAATGAACACTTTCTTTCCACTAAACAAAAGGAGTTGTCTTCCTTGGAGATTATAGCAGTCCTCTTTATCCCCAGGCAAGATGTAGGATGTGCTGTCCCAGCCCTCATGCCTTTGCTACTATCCTTTAGCCAGGCTCAGTAGAATAAGGAATCTCTCATTGTAGAGTCATAGAATGGTTTAACTTGGAAGGGACCTCCAAGGTCATCCACTTCCAGTCCCCCCACCATAGGCAGGGACACCTCCTGCTAGAGTGGGTTGCTCAAGACCTCATCCAGCCTGGTGCTGAACACCTCCAGGGTGGTTGTGGAGCACAGAATCACCCAATGTGATCAAAGATCACATCTTTGATCACATTGGGTGATTCTGTGCTCCACAACCTCCCTGGGCAACCTGTGCCAGTGTCTCACCAACCTCAGCCTGTGCCAGTCTCTCACCACCCTCACTGCAAAGAACTTCTTCCTAACATCCAGTTTCAATCTCCCCTCTGCCAGTTCAAACCCATTCTTCCTCCTCCTCTCATTCCCAGACTTTATCAATAGTTCTTCCCCAGCCTTCCTGTAGGCTCCTTTCAGATACTGGAAGGCCACTCCAAGGTCTCCTCGAAGCCTTCTCTTCTCCAGGCTGCAGAGCCCCAACTCTCTCAGCCTGGCCTCATAGCAGAGCTGCTGCAGCCCTCTGAGCATCTTGGTGACCTCCTCTGGACTGGCTCCAACAGTTCCATGTCCTGCTTGTATTGGGGGCTGCAGAACTGCACACAGGACCCAAGTGGGGTCTCACAAGAGCATATTTCATAGAATCAAGCAGGTTGGAAGAGAGCTCCAAGCTCATCCAGCCCAACCTAGCACCCAGCTCTGGCCAAGCAACCAGACCATGGCACTGAGTGCCCCAGCCAGGCTTGGCTTCAACACCTCCAGGGACAGCAATTCCACCACCTCCCTGGGCAGCCCATTCCAATGCCAATCACTCTCTCTGTGATTTGGTTTCTGGCTTGGTGGGTTTGTGATGAGGGATCCTGGCATGTCAGGTTCTGTAGGGTCATTTGGTGGGGTTTAATGGTACTTTTGTCTTTTTCATAGAACCATAAAATCAACTAGGTTGGAAGAGACCTCCAAGCTCATCCAGTCCAACCTAGCACCCAGCCCTATCCAGTCATCTGGACTGTGTTGGCACAGTCACTTGAAAGATAGATTTGAGAATGGAAGGGAAGGTAGGAAACAAGAATTGGAACAACATGTGAAATGCTAACACTTTTTGAAGTGTGCAGAGGCAGAAGATGCTGTGGCTCTTTGAAGCTTGCAGCATGTGCAGCTCTGTTGTAAGCTAGGGAGTGTGTGTGTGTTTCTGCCTGAAGTGCTGTTGGGATTAGTAAGGTGTGGTTTTGTGGGTGAGAAATAAAGTATTTTAGTCACAGTCTTACTGCTCTTTGAAAGATAATATTTAACCCAAGCATCAGATGCACAGAGTCACACAGTCACAGATTGCAATGGGTTGGAAGGGAGCCTCAAAGGTTGTCTTGTCCAGCCCTCTGCAGGCAGCAGAGACACCTCCGACTAGATCACACTGCCCAGGGACACATCCAGCCTGAGCTTGAGTGTCTGCAGGGGCAGAGCCTCAAGCACATCCCTGGGCAGCCTGTGCCAGGATAGGATTTCACCACTCTGACTGTGCAGAACTTCCTCCTGCTGTCCAACCTAACTCTGCCCTGCTCCAGCTCCAAAACATTGCCTCCTGTCCGATCACTCCAATCCCTTCTAAATGGTCCCTCCCCAGTCTGCCTGTGGATCTCCTTCAGACATTGAAATGCAGCTCTGAGGTCTCCCTGGAGCATTCTGTTCTTCAGGCTTCTACAGTCATTGGGGCTGAAGTAAGTTAATTCTTGCTATGGATTCCTCAGGTATATGCTTTATGAGCTGTGTGGCAATGCTGACTTCGTATTTGAAACTTCAGGGAACAAATATTTTGTCTTTGGAGTGCTTCAGGGGTTGGGGTTTTTTTCTTCACTATCCCATGCAGTACTTCTCAGACCTTCCCGTGCTGTCACGTGGAAAGATTTGCTGCAGAGCAAATAATGAACACTAGACATGAGAGATTTAAACCAAATTCACAGAGTCACAGACTGGATGGACCTCCAGAGATCACAGAGACACAGAATTAACCAGGTTGGAAAAGAGATCGTCGAGTCCAACCTCTAACCTAACACCTTCTAATGAACTAAGTCATAGAATCAACCACGTTGGAAGAGAGCTCCAAGCTCACACAGCCCAACCTAGCACCCAGCCCTGCCCAACCAACCAGACCATGGCACTAAGTGCCCCAGCCAGGCTTGGCTTCAACACCTCCAGCCACGGCCACTCCACCACCTCCCTGGGCAGCCCATTCCAATGCCAATCACTCTCTCTGCCAACAACTTCCTCCTAGCATCCAGCCTAGACCTGCCCTGGCACAGCTTCAGGCTGTGTCCCCTTGTTCTGTTGCTGGCTGCTTGGCAGCAGAGCCCAACCCCACCTGGCTACAGCCTCCATTGCCCCCTGCCAGAGCAGCAGCACCTAGAGCAGGGCACACAGAACACATCCTGGGGCCTTTGCAATGGCTGCAGAGAAGATTCCACAGCCTCTCTGGGCAGCCTGCTCCAGGCCTCTGCATCATCACAGGCAAAAAGCTTCCCCTCGTGTTCTTGTGGTACCTCCTCTGCTGCAGCTTGCCCCCAGTGCCCCTTGTGCTGCCCTTGGCCAGCCCTGAGCAGAGCCTGGCTGTGTCCTGCCCACACTGCCCTGCACAGCTTGAGCCCAGCACTGAGGGCAGCCCTCAGGCTGCTCTGCTGCCAGCCCCAGCTGCCTCAGCCTGGCCTCACAGGAGATCTTCACTGCCTGCAGCAGCTTTGGGGCCCTGGGCTGGACTCTCTCAAGCATTTCCCTGAGCTCCTTCCTGATCTGAGCGGCCCAGAACTGGACACAGTATTATATGCAGCCTCCCCAGGGCAGGGCAGAGAGGCAGGAGAATCTCTCTCCACCTCCTAACCACAACCCTTCTGGTCCACCTAAATACAAGAGGTTTTTCTCCCAACACCAAGCTGTTGCCATGGCTTGGCAGTCATTGCCCAGGTGTTTTGGTGCATCTTAGTGAGCAGAATGTGGATGCCTCCAGAATCACTGAAACTGATGTCTTGAGTAACATCCACCTATGGCAGTAGGCATCAGAAATGTGCTCTGTGTTCTTCTCTAAGGTACTGCTGATTTAGCCATGAGCTACTCATACCCAAAAAATAAACTATAGAGCCAAGGGTCATATTTCATTTGACCACATATTGCCACTGGGTGTACACCTGCTTCTCCAGCTTTCTTAATGCTCTTAAGTCTGCTGCTTTTCTCCCCCTCCAGTTCTAGATAGTCAGGTAAAAGCTTCATAGATTCATAGAATATGTTGGAAGGAAACTTAAAGATCATTTAGTTCCAAGCCCCCTGCCCAGGGCAGGGACACCTTCCATTAGATGAGGTTGCTCAAGCCCTCATTCATCTTGGCCTTGAATAATGGCAGGGATTTATTTAATGGGATGACTTGAGCAGAAGGATTGTCAGAAAGGCCATGCTTTGCCAGTCTGGACTAGTCCTCTGCCTTCACAAGTGGCTGGGAGCAAATCCTTACAGAAGATCCCAGAGCATGTATGGTGACATGGACCTGGGAGTAGTCTTCCAGTATCAGGTGTCTGGGTGTTGATTGATTTCAGGGCTGTGGAGAGATCTGTTTTTCTCTCTATTAATATTTCTGGCCTTTGCAGCATCTGGTGTGCCCCAGGGATCAGTGCAGGGCCTGGTCCTGTTCCATACCTTTATTGATGATCTGGACCAGGGGATTGAGTCCAGCATCAGTAAGTTTGCAGATGACACCAAGCTAGGAGCAGCTGTGGAGCTGTTGGAGGGTAGGAGAGCCCTGCAGAGGGACCTGGCCAGGCTGGATGGGTGGGCAGAGGCCAAGGGGATGAGATTGAACAAGGCCCATGGCAGAGGGGTGAGACCTAGATGATCCTTGTCGTCCCTTCCAACCCTGACTGATTCTATGGTTCCAAGGCCAAGTGCAGGGTTCTACACTTTGGCCACAACAACCCCAAGCAGCACTACAGGCTGGGGACAGAGTGGCTGAGAGCAGCCAGGCAGAGAGGGAGCTGGGGGTGCTGGGAGAGAGGAGCTGAAGAGGAGGCAGCAGTGCCCAGGTGGGCAGCAGAGCCAATGGCATCCTGGGCTGGCTCAGGAGCAGTGTGGGCAGCAGGACAAGGGAGGTTCTTCTGCCCCTGTGCTCAGCACTGCTCAGGCCACCCCTGGAGTGCTGTGTCCAGTTCTGGGCTCCTCCATTGCAGAGAGATGTTGAGGTGCTGGAAGGTGTTGAGAGAAGGGCAGCAAGGCTGGGGAGGGGCCTGGAGCACAGCCCTGTGAGGAGAGGCTGAGGGAGCTGGGGGTGTGCAGCCTGCAGCAGAGGAGGCTCAGGGCAGAGCTCATTGCTGTCTAAAACTACCTGCAGGGAGGCTGTAGCCAGCTGGGGTTGGGCTCTGCTGCCAGGCAGCCAGCAGCAGAAGAAGGGGACAGAGGCTGAAGCTGTGCCAGGGCAGGTCTAGGCTGGATGTGAGGAGGAAGTTGTTGGCAGAGAGAGTGATTGGCATTGGAATGGGCTGCCCAGGGAGGTGGTGGAGTGGCCGTGGCTGGAGGTGTTGAAGCCAAGCCTGGCTGGGGCACTTAGTGCCATGGTCTGGTTGGTTGGGCAGGGCTGGGTGCTAGGTTGGGCTGGGGGAGCTTGGAGCTCTCTTCCAACCTGCTTAATTCTGTGATCTGGTGGTTATTAGGAGCTGTAGGCATGGGCATGTGGTTGAAATTCCAACTTGTTACCTGGTCATAGTCACTCTGGTTTAGTCACAGAAGCATGGAAGGGACCTCCCAAGGTTGTCCAGTCCAACCTCCTCTGCAGTCAGTGGGGATATCCTGCACTAGACCAGGCTGCTCAGAGCCCTGTTGAACCTGCCAAATAAAAGATTATTCCATTCTTATTCAGCAGTCACATTACTGGTGAAGTTGTATCTCCCTTTGTCACTGGTTTCCAAGTTTCTAGCATCTTTTTGCCATAGACAAAATAAGGAGGGAAGATTTCACTGAGCTATTTCTCACTCTTCAGTAGGTTTTATGAGAAGGGATGCCCAGAGTTGCTCCCAGGATTCATTTAAATGTGTGCCTAGGTAGTAGAGTTGTTAACAAATGAAGTGTAGAGAATGAAAAGTGATCTTTTTGGACGTGGCTTTATTTGGATGAAGTGTCTGGTGATGAGTTAAGACTTGATGGAGCAGTTAAAGCTTACAGCAGGTCTGCAACCGTGTGAAAATCTGAGTATGTTACAGCTTTAAAGTTAGATCCTGAACTTGATGATAGCATCAGTCAGGGTTGGAAGGGACCACAAGGATCATCCAGTTCCAACCCCCCTGCCATGCCCACCTCACACTAGATCAAGCTGTCTGGAGCCTCATCCAGCCTGGCTTTAAACACCTCCAGGAATGAGGCTTCCACCACCTCCCTGGGCAACCCATTCCAGGCTCTCACCACGCTTATGCTGAAGAACTTCCTAACACCCAGTCTGAATCTCCCCATTTCCAGCTTTGTTCCATTGCTCTCAGTCCTATCACTCCCTGACAGCCTAAAAAGTCCCTCCCCAGCTTTCTTGATTTTGAATTAACTCTCCTCTATATTCAGGTGCTTTTTTCTCTCCAGCTGCTTTCCTTACATAATTTATCTCCCAGCCCATGTGGTTTGCAGCTTGTTCAGGTCTGGATCACAGAAACATGCAGGTTGGCAAAGCCCCTCAGGATCACCAAGTCCAACCTAGAACCCTACTCTACAAGATTTAGAATCACAGAATCAGTCAGGGTTGGAAGGGACCACAAGGAGCAGCCAGTTCCAACCCCCCTGCCATGCCCAGGGACACCCTACCCTAGAGCAGGCTGCACACAGCCTCAGCCAGCCTGGCCTGAAACACCTCCAGGGATGAGGCTTCCACCACCTCCCTGGGCAACCCATTCCAGGCTCTCACCTGAAGAACTTCCTGACATCCAGTCTGAATCTCCCCATTTCCAGCTTTGCTCCATTCCCCTCAGTCCTATCACTCCCTGACAGCCTACAAAGTCCCTCCCCAGCTTTCTCATGGTCCCCTTCAGATACTGATGCAGAAAACCATTCATCTTTGTCAGTCTATTTTTGGAGCTGGTTGTCTTCCCTCTCTATCATCTGTGCCTTTCAATTTGTAGGAACAATGACATGATGATTTTGGTAGTTGCTGCAGCTTGCTGGTGAGATGATGAACCTTTGGAAGCAGAGCCAATAGATGGCTTTACTCAGTGGAGATTAAAAGAGAGCAATGGTCAAATATTTACATTTCAATACAGAAACTAAGCTGTGTCCTGAGATCAGCAGTTAGGAAAAGAAGGTCATGAGGAGCAGCCAGCATGGATTTACTGAGGGGAAGTCTTTCTTGGCTGCTCTGATAGCAGTGGTCAAATGATTAGATGAAGGGAGAGCAGTGGGCATCATCTGTCTTGACTTCAGCAAGGCTTTTGTATCATCTCCTGTAACATCCTCACAGATAAGCTTAAGAACAGGGGGTTGGATAGTTGGGGTGTGAGGTGGGTTGCTGATGTTCCCCAGGGATCAGTGCTGGGTCCAGTTGTGTTCAGCATCGTCCTCAGTGCCCTGCATGAGTGGACTGAGTGGACCCTCGGCAGGTTTGTCGAAGACACCCAAGTGGTTGGGGTGGCTGACGCCTGTCAGGCTGTGCTGCCATCCAACCAGATCTGCACAGGCTGAGAGCTGGGGGAAGGGGAACCTCTTGAAGTTCAGTAAGAACAAGGGCAAGGGCCTGTGTCTGGAGAGGAGTAACAGCAGACACCAGTACAGATGAGTGGTGGAGGTGGTGGAGTCACCATCCCTGGGGGTGTTCAAGCAAAGCCTGGATGAGTCGCTTAGTGCCGTGGTCTTGTTGACTGGGCAGGACTCGGTGCTAGGTTGGACTGGATTAGCTTGGCGCTCTCTTCCAGCCTGCTTGATTCTGTGAGTCGTCCTGCTGGAAAGCAGCTGCCTGGAGCAAGACCTTAGAGTGCTGGTGGGCAGCAAGTTCTGCATGGGCCAGCAGTGTGCCCTTGTGGCCGACAGAGCCAATGGCATCTGGGCATGCATTAAGAGAAGTGTGGCCAGCAGGGCTGGGGAGGTTCTTCTCTTCTGCTCTGCCCTGGTGAGGCCATACCTGGAATACTGTGTCCAGTTTTGGATTCCTCAATTCAGGAGAGACAGGGACCTGCTGGAGAGTGTCCATGGGAGAGTTATGAGGACAATTTGGGGACTTGAACATCTCTGCTGTGAGGGAAGACTGAGAGCCCTGGGGCTGTTTAGTCTGGAGAGAAGGCTGAGAGGGGATCTGATCACTGTCTATAAATAGCTGAGGGGTGGGTGCCAAGATGCAGGTGCCAGGCTCTTTGTGGGGGTGCCCAGTGATAGGGCAAGGAACAACAGCTACAAGCTGGAACACAGGAGGTGCTACCTCAACACAAGGAGACACTTCTTTAGGGTGAGGGTGCCAGAGCCCTGGAATAGGCTGCCCAGAGAGGCTGTGGAGTCTCCTCTGAAGACTTTCAAAGCCCCCTTGAACACATTCCTGTGCATCCTGCCCTGGGTGATGCTGCTCTGGCAGGGGGAGTTGGACTGAAAAAATCTCTGGAGGCCCCTTCCAACCCCTGACATTCTGGGGTACTGTGAAAAGAGTTACTTGCCTTAAAATAACAACCTAAAAACATGCCTCACCCCAGCTTTGAAGGGTCTAGTACTGCACTGCCCCTGTTGCCATTTGCAGTGAGGTTCTGTTATCACACAAGGGACACGAGGATGCTGAGAGGGCTGCAGCAGCTCTGCTGTGAGCACAGACTGAAAGAGTTGGGGCTGTGCAGGCTGGAGCAGAGGAGGCTCCCAGGGGACCTTCTTGTGGCCTTCCAGGATCTGAAGTGGGCTCCAAAAAAGCTGGGGAGGGACTTTTTAGGCTGTGAGGGAGTGGCAGGAGTGGGGGGAATGGAGCAAAGCTGGAGGTGGGGAGAGTCAGGCTGGAGGTGAGGAGGAAGTTGTTGAGCAGGAGAGTGGTGAGAGGCTGGAATGGGTTGCCCAGGGAGGTGGTTGAGGCCCCATGGCTGGAGGTGTTTAAGGCCAGGCTGGATGAGGCTGTGTGCAGCCTGCTCTAGGGTAGGGTGTCCCTGGGCATGGCAGGGGGGTTGGAACTGGCTGATCCTTGTGGTCCCTTCCAACCCTGCCTGGTTCTATGATTCTATGAAGTAAACTTGTATCATTTTTACAGCTTGAAGAAACTCCTGATAACACCTAAGAAAAGATGACAAGATCTAGATCAAGATCACCACGGTGGAAACCAAGGTAAATACTTCTCTGTTGTGTCCTGAAATGTAGATCTCTATTAAAAAAAATATAATTAGGACTCAAAGCTTCCAGAAAACAAAGAAAATTGCACCCAGGACTGCAATTTGTGAGGTGTATTTTGTAGAGGTTTTGTTTTCCAAACTGAACATCTCCAATTTTTCCCCAGCTCAGAATTTTTAACTTTATTTTTTAGCTGGAGATGTTAAAGTTTTGCTGTCTGCTAAGAGCATTGTTCAGCTTGCAGGGGGCTTGGAACTGCCATTCCTGGAAGTTTTTAAGGCCAGGCTGGGTGGGGCTCTGGATAACCTGATTTGGAATCTTAGAATAGAATGGTTTAGGTTGGAAGGGATCTCAAGTGACCAGGCCACTGGGCTGCTGGATCTTGGGCATTTTGGCACCTACTGACCCCCACCAAGGCCTTCTCCTTCAGACTGCTCTTGAGCCACTTCTCCCCTAGGTGGTATTTGTGCTTGGGATCCAGTTCTGGGCCACTCAAGTCAAGAAGGACCTCAGGGAACTGCTAGAGAGAGTCCAGCACAGAACCACAAAAATGCTGAAGGCAGTAGAAGATCTTCCTTACGAGGAGAGTCTGAGGAATCTGAGGCTTGGAACTTGGAGCAGAGGAGCCTGAGGTCTGCCCTCATTCATGGATAGAAACAGGTACAGGGTGAGTGCCAAGAGGATTGGAGCCAGGCTCTGCTGGGTGATGCCCAGTGCCAGGACAAGGGGCAAGGGATGGAAGCTGAGGCAGAGGAAGTCAGATGGAAACGTGAGGAGAAGCTTTTTCCCTGTGAGGGTGCCAGAGCCCTGGCACAGGCTGCCCAGGGTGGGTTGTGGAGTCTCCTTCTCTGGAGATATTCAAACCCTGCCTGGATGTGTTCCTGTTTGACCTGCTCTGGGTGCTACTGCTCTGGCATAGGGGTTGGACTGGGTGAGCTTTGAAGGTCCCTTCCAGCCCCTACCACTCTGTAAATTACTTTCTGATTCTTGCAGTGGATTGTGCTTTTTTTTCACCTTTATTTCAGAAGATTCTGGCTTAAAACTCTTTCACAGGTTGCTTTATTTTCCTTCCCCTTTTTGTCCCTCCAGTTTTTGATGTGCCTTTTTCCTCCTCCTTTTTACCACCATTTTTTCATATGCATTTTTCCTTCCCCTGTTTTTCCCTCCAACTTTTAGATGATTTTTTTCCTTCCCCTCCATTTTTTTTCTGTGCTTTTCCCCCCCTTTCAGTTTTTTCTGTTCTTTTTTCCCTTCCCCCCTTTTTTTTCTGTTCTTTTTT
>WAAF01009145.1:56010-75597 GCA_013400475.1 Tricholaema leucomelas | reverse complement strand
GGAGGAAGGGAAAGGGAGTAAGGAGGAAGGCAGAGGAAGGGAAAGGAAGGGAGGAAGGGAAAGCAAGAAAGGAAGGTGGAGGAAGGGAAAGGAAGGGAGGAAGGGAAAGGGAGGAAGAGAGGAAGGAGGAGGAAGGGAAAGGGAGGAAGAGAGGAAGGAGGAGGAAGGGAAAGTGAGGAAGGAGGAGGACGGGAAAGGGAGGAAGGGAAAGGGGGGAGGGAGGAGGAAGGGAGGGAGGAGATGAAAGGCGGAGGAAGGGAAAGTGAGGAAGGAGGAAGGGAGGAAGCAAAAGGGAGGAAGGCAGAGGAAGGGAAAGGAAGGAGGAGGAAGGAAACCAACACTGCATCCTCCCCCCTAAAAAAACCCACAAAAAAACCCAAACCAACCAAAAAACTCCACCCCACAATCAAACAAAACCCAACCCCCCCCAGGTAAGCACACACCTTCCACCCCTCCAAAGAAACCCCCAAACAAAGATCAACAAGAACAAAATATAACAAAAAGGCTGAAAACTCCCAAACAATTAAACACCACCACAAAAAACCCACAGCACACCAAAAAAAAACCTCAGAACAACCCCAAAAAACTGAACCAAAAAGCAAAGATCCCAAAGAGAACAAACCCAACAGCTCAGAAAAGTCCTCTAGTGGCTGTGGTTGCCTTTTAGCACTCACAGTGCTGGCAGAACTGGGTGGGGGAGAAGTGGTGATACTGTGAAAGGTATTAGATGGTGGAGAGGTGGTGAATAAGCAGCTAGAGGGTTTTTTTGCAGGCTTCTCTGTGTTGTTGCCTTCCTGTTGCAGGCAGGAATGTCCTATACTGGCAGTAATCCCTTCTGGAGGTGATGAGCTTCCCTCCCAAACTGATCAGCTCTCATTGCAAAAGGTGTTTGGCCTCTTGTCCCAAACCAAAGAGCAATATCAACTTTATTTCCCTTTCCAGTGTTTCAGGAACATCTAATACAAGGGAGAGTTACAAAGACCAGTTAATATCTGTGCCTAAGGGGGATAATATTTAAGAGTAGGGGCAAGGGAAGTGGAGTAATGACCCTCCTCAGGCCAGCACAAGCTTTTAGCTTCCAGAGTGACAGTTAAAAGAAAATAATGATTGCTGGGGTTTATTGCAAGCTGCTAAGATGATTCCTGGGTCTAGTAGCCTCTTGCTGCTCTTCTTGCAAGTCATGCACAGTGGGCATGGTTATTATTTGCAGACTGAGGATACTACTGCATTGTTTGCAGCTAGTTCCAGGCATGGCAGGCTTCTTTCCACACCCAGAAGTGCTAAAGATTGGAGAGTTTTTAAAGGTGAAAGCAGTAATTTTGCAGAAGCTGATGAGTGGGAATGTTCCTGGTGCTTGCTGTAGGCATTTAACACACACCTGCCTCGGAGTAACTCAGCTGTGAGCACTTCTTCTCTAAGCAGGTAGAGAGTTTAGATGGTCTGCAGCTGAGACTGTTTGCATTGTCTTTGGCATATATTTATTTCCAGTTGATTTGAGGGTGAAGAGATGACTTCAGACTGGACTTGAGGAGGAAGTTGTTCAGCCTGAGAGTGGTGAGAGGCTGGAATGGGTTGCCCAGGGAGGTGGTTGAGGCCCCATGGCTGGAGGTGTTTAAGGCCAGGCTGGCTGAGGCTGTGTGCAGCCTGCTCTAGGGTAGGGTGTCCCTGGGCATGGCAGGGGGGTTGGAACTGGCTGCTCCTTGTGGTCCCTTCCAACCCTGACTGATTCTATGATTCTAAAATAGAATCAAAACTCACCCCAAAAGGGCCTGATTCTGTGACTTCTGGCACCTGCTGGAGGCTATTCCTGATGAAAATTTCATTTTAAAAGCCTTGTTTTCTTCAAATCCAGGTTGGGGAGGCACATGGCAGAGTAGACAGCAAACACTCTTTGTTCTGAAAGCTTTTACACAGGCCTCAAGTCCTCAATCTCTCCAAAGGAGAAGGATTTTCCTTGCAACAGGAACAGCAGGATTGTTCAAGTGTTAAGCTGCCTTGTCAAAATAATTCTTAAGCAGCAGTGCAACCATTTGGGGCATAAATATACTTAGAATGAGTAAAATCTGCCATAAAGATGCTCAGCACGTTCTGAGGTTCTCACATTGCCACCTGAAAGCTGTTTCCCTAGGCTCAAGTGATGATTCAGTTCCCAAAGCTGCCAGGAGATTTTAACAGCTCTGAGCTGTTCCTGACAATTCTTAGCTCCTTATAAACAAAGATCAGGGCCATGGAGCACCTCTGCTGTGAGGACAGGCTCTGAGCTGGGGAAGAGAAGGCTCCATGCAGACCTAAGAGCAGTCTGCCAGGACCTGCATGGACTCCAAGCAGGTTGCAAAGGGACTGTTTGCAAAGGTCTGCTGGGACAGGATGAGGGCAGTGGTTTGAAATGAGAGCAGAGCAGGTTGAGATTGGCTGTGAGGAACAAGTTCTGCAGCAGGAGGCTGCTGCCACACTGCAAGAGATTGCCCAGGGAGGGAGCTGAGACCCCAACCCTGGAGATCTTTAAGGTCTGACTTGACAAGACTCTGAGCAGCCTGATCTAGTGGAGGATGTCCCTGCTGGGGAGGGACTATTTACAAGGTCTTGTAATTACAAGAGGAGGAGGAATGGGTTTGAAGTGGAAGAGGAAAGACTTGAACTGGATGTTAGGAAGAAATGAGGGTGGTGAGACACTGGCACAGGTTGAGGGTGAGGAGATGCTGGCACAGGTTGGCCAGGGAGGTTGTGGAGCACAGAAGCACCCAATGTGATCAAAGATCACATTGGGTGCTTCTGTGCTCCACAGCCTCCCTGGAAGTATTCAAGGGCAGGCTANTTGGGTGCTTCTGTGCTCCACAACCTCCCTGGAAGTATTCAAGGCCAGGTTGGATGAGGCCTTGAGTGACCTGTTCTAGTGGGAGGTGTCCCTGCTTATGGCAGGGGGTTGGAACTGGCTGAGCTTTGAGGTCCCTTCCAACCTAAACCATTCTACCATTCTATGCTGGCTGCAGGGGAAGTTAGACTGGATGACCTTTGGAGATCCCTCCCAAGCCATTCTGTGATGCTGTGACAACTGCCTCTCAGAATGACACTGCAGAGGCACATCAGCATCTTCATTTCCCTGTCTTATCTGATTAAGCAAGTGTTAAAATTCACTGAGTTACTGTGAAGTGCACCACTGAAGCAGTTTCCTGAGCCTGTAGTTGTATCTCTTTGTATTTTATTGTAACTGTTTCTTCCTTATGAGTTTATTTAATTGAGGAGAAAAAAAGGGGGGGAGGGGAAGAGATTTCCATTTCATGGCATTTCTCTGCTTATAACCTGTTCTAGTGGGAGGTGTCCCTGCCTATGACAGGTGATTGGGACTGGATGATCCTTGAGGTCCCTTCCAACCCAAACCGTTCTATGATTCGATTCTGTTCCTGCAATGAATTTTCTGCCTTTGCTGTATTCTGTTCTGCTGATCTGTTTGAAGCCTTTCAGCTCTCATGAGTTCTCCTAAAGTGAATCCCTGCCCATTTTCATTCTAGGACTGCCTCTAGTCACACTACAGAGAGACAGATGTCGCATGATCTGGTTGCTGTTGGCAGGAGGAAGGAAAATTTCCATCCGGTGTTTGAGCACATGGAGTCTGTAACACAAAATGTTGACAGTGACCCATCAAGAGAATTCACTCAGGAAATAATCACAATTATCCATCAAGTGAAAGGTGGCTGAAATGTTTGGAGTTTATACCTATGTCTTTCTGCATTTATGGGGATTAAACCCAAAGCTCTGTCTCTGTAAAGCTCAGCTGCTTGCCTCTGCCTCGAGTCGTCCAACTGCATGAGGTTCAACAAATCAAAGTGCAAGGTCCTGCAGCTGGGTCGGGTCAACCCCAGGCACAAATCCAGGCTGGGCACACAGATTAGGTTGAGAGTAGCTCTGAAGGAAGAGTCTTGGGGGTGTTAGGTGCTGAGCAGCTCTCCAGGAGCCAGGAGTGCCCTCCTGCAGCCCAGAAGGCAGCTGTGTGCTGGGAATTACTCTGTGAGTGAGCAAAATTTGGATTATCCAATTGAGGATGAGGTTGCAGTTCTTAAGGAGCCTAGAAGACAAATTGTCTCTTCTCACAGGCAATTGGAGACAGAACAAGAGGGAATGGCCTCAAGCTGAGGCTGGGGAGGTTTGATTGGACATAAGGAAAAAGTTTTTAATGGAGAGAGTGGTCAGGGACTGGAATGAGCTGCCCAGGGAGGTGGTGGAGTCACCCAGCCTGGGTGTGCTTAAGGGTTGTTTGGATGTGGTGCTTGGGGCTATGGTTGAAGGTGAATCTTGTAGAGCAGGGTTCTAGTCTGGACTCGGTGATGCTGAGAGGCTGTGCCAGCCTGGATGTCTCTGTGATTCTGTGTATCCTAGGCTGTCAGAGGAGTGTGGCCAGCAGAGCAAGAGAGGGAATTCTGCCCCTTTACTCTGCTCTTGTGAGGTCTCCAGCTCCAATATTGCATCCAGTTGTGCTGTCCCCAGCAGAAGGAGGACACAGCGCTGCTGGAGTGAGTTCAGAGGAAGCCACAAAGATGATCCAAGGGCTGGAGCAGCTCTGCTGTGAGGACAGGCTGAAGGAGCTGGGGGTGTGCAGCCTGGAGAAGAGGAGACTTTGTGGGGGGAGCTTAGAGCTGCCTTCCAATAGCTGAAGAGATCCTTCAGGAAGGCTGCAGAGGGACTGTGCATAGAATCCTAGAATGTCAGGGGCTGGAAGGGACCTTGAAAGAGACATTCTGTGATTTGCTGAGAGTGTCTAGAGACAGACCAAGGGGGAATAGTTTGATCTGAGGCAGAGGAGCTTTAAACTGCATTTCAGGAAGATGTTTTTCAATGTGAGATTGGTGACACCCTGGAATAAGCTGTCCAGGAGGGCTGTGGCTGCCTCCTGCCTTGGGCATGTTCAAGGCCAGGCTGGATGAGGCCTTGAGCATCTGAGTCTAGTTGGGAGGTGTCCCTGGGCATGGTGGGGAGGTTGGAGTAGATGAGCTCTGAGGTCCCTTCCAACCTGAGCTATTCTGTGATTCATTCTGTGCTGTTTAAAGGAAATGTAGGTTGAAGATGTAAAGGAGTTGGGTGGAGGATGATTGCGAGGACACTTCAGCTGAGAGTGTTATGGTCAGAAGGGTTTTGTGCTAGCACTTGAGACTCACCTGCTTGTTCAGGAACAAGAGGAGGAAAGAGGAGCTTGGCTGTAGTCAGTTGCATACAGCTCCCTGCCGTTCTTCAGAGCAGTGTCCAGGCTGCTGCATCATGCTCAGAGCTGGATGTGGTTTATAGACCCTGGCCACTGGAGCGCTGCCGCGGCAGAGCTGCCAAACAGTTAACTTCCTGCTGGCCTTAATCTTACTTCCTAAGAAGGGTGTTGAAGTTGGCTGCCCTGATCTTTCAGTTGTGAATGTTAGGCTGCAAGTGAAGTAGTTGGGGAATGGAATCTCTGAAGTTGACCTTGGTGTGTCCTTAGGAGTCAGTGTTTTAAAAGCTGCAGTTTGCCGCTGTGCCTTTCGGCTCCTACAAATAAACATTCCTGTGTTTAATATCTCCTCACAGCCAATTATTTCACATCTCCTGACATAACTCTGCACGAAAGGTTCTCCAAAATTCAAGACAAACCAACTGCAGATCTGAATGAAGCTAAAGTGTGTTCGGATCCAGAAATTCACAGGTAATTCACCCTGGCTTTTGCCTCACTTTGTTTGCCTTATGGTAGTTAACCTGCAGCAGGCCCTACACAATGTAGAATGCTTTTCCCCTGGCTCTGAACTACCTAATAGTAGAGAATGGAGTAGTTGGTCCCTAGTGCTGCTGTTGTTTATGGGGATGGTGGTGTTTTCTGTTGCAGGAGGATCGACATGTCTCTTGCAGACCTTCAAAACAAACGAGCTGTGCCCTCTGAAACTCCACAGGTATCTTAATTACTTAACTTTGTTGGACAAAGAGGGAGTTAAAATGACTCATTGTAAATAATCAATTGCCCTTGCTGTTGGTATTTAGCTCTTCTCTGCTTTTACAACCATTGGTCATTCTCATTGTTTTGAGGGAAACTCAGTATAGGTACAGAAACCATGGGAGGTGCAGATGTGCTGGATTGATACAGAGCTGTTGGAGTGAGGCCAGAGGATGCCACAGAGATAGAATAGAATAGAATCAACCAGGTTGGAAGAGACCTCCAAGCTCATCCAGTCCAACCTAGCACCCAGCCCTACACAATCAACCAGACCATGGCACTAAGTGCCTCATCCAGGCTTTGCTTCAACACCTCCAGGGATGGTGACTCCACCACCTCCCTGGGCAGCCCATTCCAATGCCAATCACTCTCTCTGTGAATGATGATCCAAGGGCTGGAGCAGCTCTGCTGTGGGGATAGGCTGAGGGAACTGGAGGTGTTTAGCCTAGAGAAGACTCTGAGGAACCATAGAACTGCCTTCCAATAGCTGAAGTGATCCTAGAATCACAGGATCAGTCAGGGTTGGAAGGGACCACAAGGAGCAGCCAGTTCCAACCCCCCTGCCATGCCCAGGGACACCCTACCCTAGAGCAGGCTGCACACAGCCTCAGCCAGCCTGGCCTTAAACACCTCCAGCCATGGGGCCTCAACCACCTCCCTGGGCGGAAGGCTGGAGAGAGACTTCTCATAGGGGTGTCTAGAGAAAGGACAAGAGGGAATGGTTTGAAACTGAGGCAGGGCAGGGTTAGACTGGAGCTGAGGAAGAAGCTCTCCAGTGTGAGGGTGATGAGACTCTGGAACAGGCTGCCCAGGGAGGCTGTGGATGCTTCCTCCCTGCGGTTGTTGCAGGCCAGGCTAGATGAGGCCTTGAGCAACTGAGCCTAGCTGAGAGGTGTCCCTGGGCACGGTGGGGAGGTTGGAGTAGATGATCTCTGAGGTCTCTTCCAACCTGAGCCATTCTGTGACTGAAATGCAGGTGTGTCCTCCAAGGTAGCTGTGGCAATTTCTGTTGCTTCAACCTGTGTCTGTTTTTCAGTAGTGCGAATAGGAAGTGGCTGGCAGGTGGCACACATTTTCCCTAGGAGACTACAAAAGCCCTTAATGTTCCTCCTGTCTTCACTTTAGGGTGGCCCAACATCCACAGAATTCTTGAGGATGCTGTTTTATTCCATGCTTTCATTCAGGGACATGACACTTTCTGTTTCCCCTTTCAAGCCATGGTTATTTGGATTTAGTTACAGGATGGGTTTGTTTCCTGTAGCACAGGTATGTAGAGGTGCAACTTGGNGCCATGGTCTAGCCTTGAGCTCTGTGATAACGGATTGGACTTGATGATCTATGAGGTCTCTTCCAGCCTTAGTGTACTGTGATACTGCCCTGAGCCTCCTCTGCTGCAGGCTGCACACCCCCAGCTCCCTCAGCCTCTCCTCACAGGGCTGTGCTCCAGGCCCCTCCCCAGCCTTGCTGCCCTTCTCCAAACACCTTCCAGCACCTCAACATCTCTCTGCAGTGGAGGAGCCCACAGCTGGACACAGCACTCCAGGGGTGGCCTGAGCAGTGCTGAGCACAGGGGCAGAAGAACTTAATAATAGAATAACTTTCAACTTACAATAGGAGAATAACTAAGAGTAGGAGAACTTCTTAAGAGTTACTGGAATTTATGACTGTTTTTGTCTTGGCAACTCCATGCAGAATTGCAGCAGGCAAATGGTGCAAGGAATTGTTGGAGACTATTTGCTGTTACTGTTTTGGATGTTTGGGTTGATCTACATCTGTCCTGTGATGATGTCCCATGGTCCTTCCTGATGTAACTCTGGAAGGAGAGAATCATGTCAGTAGTTAGTTTATAGATTCATAGAGTGAGTTAGGTTGGACTTTAAAGATCATCTAATTCCAACCAATGCCATGGGCAGGGACACCTGCCCCTAGCCCACATTGCTCAAGGCCTCATCCAACCTGGCCTTGAACATCTCCAGGGAGAGAGCATCCAAGACCTCCCTGGGCAACCTGTGCCAGTGTCTCACCACCCTCACCAGAAAGAATTTCTCCCTAATCTCCAGTCTCAATCTGCCCTCCTCAAGCTTCAATCCATTCCCTCTCATCCTATCACTCCCAGCCATTGCAAAAAGTCCCTTCTCAGCTTTTTTGTAGCTCCCTTCAGGCTCTGGAAGGCTGCTCTGAGGTCTCCTTGGACCTTTTACTACTCCAGGCTGCACAGCTCCAACTCTCTGTCTGTCCCCACAGGGGAGCTTCTCCATCCCTCTAAGCGTCTCCATGGCCTCCTCTGGACCCTCTCCAGCGGCTCCATGTCCCTCTTAAGCTGGTGGGCCCCAGAACTGGAGGCAGTGCTGCAGGTGTGGTCTGAGCAGACTGGAGGGGCAGAATCCTTTCCCTGTGCTGCTGCTCTCCCTGCTCAGGTTGCAGCCAGCACACAGCTGCCTCTGGGCTGCCAGCCACCAGTGCTGGCTCCTGGGCACTTTGGCACCAACTGGCACCCCCAAGGCCTTCTCCTTCAGACTGCTCTTGAGTCACTCCTCACCCAGCATGGTTTTATGCTTTGTATTTCACCAACTCAGGTGCAGGACCTTGTGCTTGGCCTTGGATACTTCCTCCCTGGAGGCGTTTAAGGCCAGGCTGGATGAGGCCTTGGGCGAGCTGCTCTAGTGGGAGGTGTCCCTGCCTATGGCAGGGGGTTGGAGCTGGATGATCCTTGAGGTCCCTTCCAACCTAAACCATTCTGTGATTCTATGATTCATGAAGTTGGCTCGGTCCCACCTCTCCAGCCTGTCCAAGTCCCCCTGGATGGATCCCTTCCCTCCATTGTTCCAGCCACACCACACAGCTTGGTGTCATCAGCAGACTTGTTGAGAGTGCCCCAACCCCACTGCCTGTGTCACTGACAAAGATGTTACACAGCACTGGTGCCGGAGGGACACCGCCTGTCGCTGATCTCCACTGGGACATTGAGCCATTGCCCACAACTCTGAGGGCAGCCATCCAGCCCATTCCTTACCCAGCTTTCTGGCTAACTTGCCTTGAACTCTTCCTTTTAACCTAGACCATTATGAGAGTGTTAGAAGATCCCAATGACCTACGGCACGATATAGAAAGGCGAAGGAAGGAGAGGTTGAAGAATGAAGACGACAGAGTGTTCCGTGGGGATGCTGCAGCTCCAAGGTAATCAGCAATCTTCTTGGCCCATGCCTGTAGTTGGTGTTTATTCTTTGTTTTGACTCCTCCACAGTTACAGGCACCTTTTTTTGTGTTTCATTTCCATAGCTTATCCTTGTGAGTTTTGACTTGGCTTAAAATTCAGCTGATGTGCATTGCAGACTGCTCTGTAATGGAGAGTTGAGCTGCCATGGGGAAAAACAAGACCTGCTCAGCCTGTAGCACTGAATGGGAAGAGAGGAACAAATTGCAGTATCACAGTCTCACAGTATCATCAGGTTGGAAGAGACTTCACAGATCATCATGTCCAAACTTTTACCACAGAGCTCAAGGCTAGACCATGGCACCAAGTGCCACGTCCAATCCTGCCCAATCCTGTCTTGAACAGCTCCAGGGACGGCGACTCCACCACCTCCCTGGGCAGCCCATTCCAGTGTCCAATGACTCTCTCAGTGCAGAACTTTCTCCTCACCTCAAGCCTAAACTTCCCCTGGCACAGCTTGAGGCTGTGTCCTCTTATTTTGGTGCTGGCTGCCTGAGAGAAGAGAGCAACCTCCTCCTGGCTACAACCACCCCTCAGGTAGCTGTAGACAGCAATAAGGTCTGCCCTGAGCCTCCTCTTCTCCAGGCTAACCAATCCCAGCTCCCTCAGCCTCTCCTCGTAGGGCTGTGCTCGAGGCCTCTCCCCAGCNCAGCCACTCCGACCCCAGCCTGTATCTCTGCATGGGGTTGTTGTGGCCAAAGTGCAGCCCCTGGCACTTGGAGCCATTGAATGCCATCCCCTTGGACTCTGCCCATCTGTCCAGGCGGTCAAGGTCCTGCTGCAGAGCCCTTCTGCCCTCCAACCCAGCCACATCAGCCCCCAGCTTGGTGTCATCTGCAAACTTGCTGATGACTGACTCAGTGCCCTTGAAGATGCTGAACTCTTTTTCAACTCCTTCATGTGCCATTTAACAACATTCTCTTGGTATTTGGTAGTCTCATAAAAGCATTCAAGGATGATGAAGTTGTTGAGTTGCCCTGGTTGTGTTGTGCCCTGTGGAAAGTCAGCAGCAGAGAATTTCAGATGTTTTAATTCTGATTCTTGGAGAACTTAGTGAGGAAAGAGTAGATTTTTTTTTTAACTGCTGAATTCCTCCAGCAGCTCTGTGACAGCTTTTTGTTCCAGTGGTGTTTGCTAACCTCAGTCACCCTGTTTCATTTTTGATGCTGGGAGGTTGGTGGATCACAGAGAGGTGTCTTAACTTATTTGTGTTAGAAGAAATTGTGATTCAAGAATTTCTAGGTGGTAATGAAATCTGTTTACACTGGAGTCATAATTTGGACATAGCTCCTAAGGTGTTGCTGATTGTTGGTTTTAAAAGTGGTCTGGAATGGCAGAGAGTAGCAGTGGACCGAGGCTGTGTGCTTGGGAAAACTGCTGGAGCTGCAGGAGAAAGATCTCTTGAGAGCCTTTAAATGAAGGAAGAAAAGTTCCTGAGCTGGGAAAGATGGGGAGGAAGGAGACTGTTACATCTTACTGCACTTTGGTCACAGTGACCCCAAGCAAGGCTACAGGCTTGGGGCAGAGTGGGTGTAAATCAGCCTGGAAGAAAAGGACCTGAGGGTGCTAGTAGAGAGGTGAACATGAGCCAGCAGTGTGCCCAGGTGGCCAACAAGACAAACAGCATCCTGGCCTGGGTCAAACCCAGTGTGGCCAGCAGTAGGCAGTGATGGTGCCCCTGGACTCAGCATTACTGTGGCCACAGCTTGAGCACTGAGTTCAGTTCTGGGTTGTCCCAGCACAGGAAAGACATGGAGAGGCTGGAGAGTGTCCAGAGAAGAGCAATGAGGCTGGGGAAGGGTTTGGAGGACATCATCTGAGGAGTGGCTGAGTGAGCTGGGGGTGGTTAGTGTGGAGAAGAGAAGGCTGAGGGCAAATCTTATTGCTGTCTACAGCTGCCTGAAAGGAGTTTGGAGTGAGGCTGAGGTTGGACTCCTCTGCCTAGTAACCACAAATAGGATGAGAGGCAGTGGGTTGGAGTTGTGCTAGGTTAGGTTGGACATGAGGAAAAGCTTTAGTGAGAGAGAGTGATGAGGGTTTGGAGCAGGCTGCTCAGGAAGGTGGTGGAGTCCCCATGCTTGGAGGTGTTGAAGAAGCTGTAGCTGTGGTGCTTCAGGACATGGTTTAGTGGTCATGGTAGCTGAGTTATGCTGTGCTCAACGTTCTTAAAGGTCTTTTCCAGCCTTAGTGACTATAACACAGCCTTTTGTGTGCCTGGGGTTATGTCTCAAGTGTGTATTTGGCCTCGTACCTGTGCAGGCTTTTCTGCTGTTTCCAGTTACCATCAGAGTGAGAAGCTCAAGTTTCTAAGCAGCTTTTCATAGCTGACTTGAGACACTGGCAATGCCCAGGAGCTAGTCCAGTGTGCCTCTGGTTTTGCCTTAGTCATTTGGTTTGCATCTGTGAAAACTGTTTCTGTACATACAGTCAACTTTGAATATTGGCTTCTGGTAGTCACCTTTCCCATTATGCTCTGGTTAGAAGTCTGTGGTGACATCTCTACTAGCAGTGTTCTTGGGCCAAAAAGCAAGCCAAAGCCTAAAGCCAGAGCACCTGGCTTGCTGAGGATGGAGCAGCACAGCAGGGACCCCTGGGTGTCCAGGTGGACAGAAGGATGCCTGTGAGCCAGCAGGGCCAAGGCAAGGGCAAGGGCATCCTGGGCTGGATTGGAAGGGCTGTGGTTAGGAAGTCAAGAGAGGTTCCTCTGCCCCTCTATTCTGCCCTGGTGAAGCTGCATCTGCTCTGTATTTTATTTTTTGGGTATGAGTAGCTCATGGCTAAATCAGCAGTACCTTAGAGAAGAACACAGAGCACATTTCTGATGCCTACTGCCATAGGTGGATGTTACTCAAGTCATCAGTTTCAGTGATTCTGGAGGCATCCACATTCTGCTCACTAAGATGCACCAAAACACCTGGGCAATGACTGCCAAGCCATGGCAACAGCTTGGTGTTGGAGAAAAACATCCTGCATAGATGGACTAGAAGGGTTGTGGTTAGGAGGTGGAGAGAGATTCTCCTGCCTCTCTGCCCTGCCCTGAGGAGGCTGCATCTGGAATATTGTGTCCAGTTCTGGGCTGCTCAGGTCAAGAAGGAGCTCAGGAAGCTGCTTGAGAGAGTCCAGCCCAGGGCCCCAAAGCTGCTGCAGGCAGTGAAGATCTCCTGTGAGGCCAGGCTGAGGCAGCTGGGGCTGGCAGCTGGCAGCAGAGCAGCCTGAGGGCTGCCCTCAGTGCTGGGCTCAAGCTGTGCAGGGCAGTGTGGGCAGGACGCAGCCAGGCTCTGCTCAGGGCTGGCCAAGGGCAGCACAAGGGGCACTGGGGGCAAGCTGCAGCAGAGGAGGTGGCAGGGGAAGAGGAGGGGAAGCTTTTTGGCTGTGAGGGTGGCAGATGCCTGGAGCAGGCTGCCCAGAGAGGCTGTGGAGTCTCCTTCTCTGCAGCCATTGCAAACCCCTCAGGCTGTGTTCCTGTGTGCCCTGCTCTAGGTGCTGCTGCTCTGGCAGGGGCATTTGGACAGTGGGTGATCTTTCGGGGTCTCTTCTAACCCCTGATATCCTGTAGTTCTCTGATTGTGTGATCCAGCCAGCACCTGGCTAGAACCTTTCCAGCAGGGGGAAGTTGTATTGAGCTCCGCGAAGGGCGCAGGGTGAGGTGGAGGCTGCAGGAAGCGTTTCGGCCAGCTGAGGGCAGCAGCGAGCAGCCGTGTGCGGGCCGCGCCGAGGCAGCCCTGGGGCGCCGCTGAGCGCAGCGCGGAGGGCAGGGCGCTGCTGGGCACCTGCGCTGGCACAGCACAGCTCACTGCACTGTTCTGTGCAGCTGATGCTTCAGGCTAGTCAAAGGACTGGCAGTTGGTTGAGTATCCATGGGGAAAACAATGGCTTAAACTCAGTCACTTTGTACTTGGAAAGGGAGCCAGCTGTTAGGTTAGGGTCATTTGAAATGCCAGGTTTTGCTGTGCCATGGCTTTAGTTCTGGACTCCTCAATTCAAGAGGGATGTTGAGGTGCTGGNCTGCCAGGCAAGCAGCAACAGAAGAAGGGGACACAGTCTCAAGTTGTGCCAGGGCAGGTCTAGGCTGGATGTTAGGAGGAAGTTGTTGGCAGAGAGAGTGATTGGCATTGGAATGGGCTGCCCAGGGAGGTGGTGGAGTGGCCGTGGCTGGAGGTGTTGAAGCCAAGCCTGGATGAGGCACTTAGTGCCATGGTCTGGTTGGTTGGCCAGAGCTGGGTGCTAGGTTGGACTGGCTGAGCTTGGAGCTCTCTTCCAACCTGGTTGATTCTATGATTCTAGATTTTAACTGTTCATCCTCTCTCTCTCTCTTGCATGTCCCCATCAGGAACCAGCAAAGCTGCAGCCTCTCAAAATTGCATAACTCCCAACTTGATGGCTTCCAAAAGCCTATGAGGTTCATGAAGCCACCTTTTAGGAAATTCATTGGAAGACCTCATCTGGTAAGCTTAAATGTAGAGTTTTAATAGCTTTTTGTCTTTGTTGTTCTTACATTTGGGGTTTTTTTTTTGGCTGCATTGCCTATGCTAATACAAATTTGACATCTTGCCCTTTCGAATTTCAAGTGATGCTGTACTGTCTTCAGGCTCTGCTCAACTATACAACTCCTCATTTGACAGTTCAATTGAAGGGTGCTCCCTCAGGGAGGTTTTTATTGCATAAATCATAGAATCAACCAGGCTGGAAGAGACCTCCAAGCTCCTCATAGAATCAGCCAGGCTGGAAGAGACCTCCAAGCTCCTCATAGAATCAGCCAGGCTGGAAGAGAGCTCCAAGCTCATCATAGAATCAGCCAGGCTGGAAGAGACCTCCAAGATCATCATAGAATCAGCCAGGCTGGAAGAGACCTCCAAGATCATCATAGAATCAGCCAGGCTGGAAGAGACCTCCAAGATCATCATAGAATCAGCCAGGCTGGAAGAGACCTCCAAGATCATCATAGAATCAGCCAGGCTGGAAGAGACCTCCAAGATCATCATAGAATCAGCCAGGCTGGAAGAGACCTCCAAGATCATCATAGAATCAGCCAGGCTGGAGGAGACCTCCAAGCTTATCATAGAATCAACCAGGCTGGAAGAGAGCTCCAAGCTCATCCAGCCCAACCTAGCACCCAGCCCTGGCCAATCAACTGGAGAGTGGCACTAAGTGGCTCCTCCAGTCTGTAATGCATACAGGTGTGATGGAACCACTGTCACAGCCAAATGCAGGTAGACCAGAAGCAGTTCTCTTGGCTTTGCACACCTGTGCAGAACCTTGTTCACCTGTGTGTCTCTTCATCAGTGTGGGCAGAGATCAATTACCCTTGGACACAGAACAGCCAGTCAGAATGGCAGTTAGCCAAACCATTCCATGCTAGGCAAAGACATAGGCTTGGGAAAAGCATAGGCCTTGCACAAGGCAGGCACAAGCAAAGTGTGTGTACCTTGTTAACCACAGGAGAGAATTATGCCTGGGCCACCTAGTATGTGTGTAGGCCTGTTTAGGGCCCATCAGGCCTACCATGACACCCTGCTGCAGCTTGTGGCCACTCAGTTGTCACCTGGGAGAAGAAAGCAGCTACCCCTACCTTGCTCCAACCTCTTTTCAGGTAGTTACAGAAAGCAAGAGGGTCTCTCTCTTGGCCAGCAGGACAAGGGAGGTTATCCTGCCCCTCTACTCAACACTGCTCAGGCCACACTTGGAGTGCTGTGTCCAGTTCTGGGCTTCTCAATTCAAGAGAGATGCTGAGGTGCTGGAAGGTGTTTGGAGAAGGGCAGCAAGGCTGGGGAGGGGCCTGGAGCACAGCCCTGTGAGGAGAGGCTGAGGGAGCTGGGGGTGTGCAGCCTGCAGCAGAGGAGGCTCAGGGCAGAGCTCATTGCTGTCTAAAACTACCTGCAGGGAGGCGGTAGCCAGATGGGGTTGGGCTCTGCTGCCAGGCAGCCAGCACCAGAAGAAGGGGACACAGCCTGAAGCTGTGCCAGGGGTGCTCTAGGCTGGATGTGAGGAGGAAGTTGTTGGCAGAGAGAGTGATTGGCATTGGAATGGGCTGCCCAGGGAGGTGGTGGAGTGGCTGTGCCTGGAGGTGTTGAAGCCAAGCCTGGCTGGGGCACTTAGTGCCATGGTCTGGGGGATTGGCCCGGGCTGGGTGCTAGGTTGGGCTGGCTGAGCTTGGAGCTCTCTTCCAACCTGCTTGATTCTCCTTGGCCACCTTCAGACTAAGCAAAACCCCCACCCTAGATGATAACACAGGAATACAAAAGGAATGCCCTGGGTCAACATTTGCACTTTGTTGTTGTCTGTTAGTACAGTTGCCCTGTGGTTCCCAGCGGTGTTGCTTGAGGAGCTGTGTGTAATGGATGAGTGTTTGAAAACTGATGAGCAGATCAAGATTTGGTGTTAGGATCTTGCTCATGTTAAAATGCCCTTACAGCAAGCTACCAAAAAATGGTAGTGACAGCACTTTTTGCTCTCCTATTAAGTGGACACTTTTAGTAATGTGAGTTAAAAATTAACATGGAAGCAAGCAGCAGCTTTGTTGGCCTACTTTTGGTAGCCTGTGGTTAACCACTATGAATTTTTCAGTGCAAGGTGTGAGCAGCTTGCACAGCAGGGCAGTGCAGCTCCCAGCAGGGCAGTGCAGCTCCCAGCAGTCACTAATTGTGTTAACATTCAGTAATTGGAGGTTGAGCTTTAACCTGAGGAGAAGTTGTGCCTTGGAGGTGCAAATGTCTGTCTAGCCTTAGTTGTAAGGAATGTCCAACTAGCTCTGTACCCAGGTGACCAAAGAGGGCAGCTGAAGAGTTGGAAGATCAGGACAAGAATCTGTTTATACTGCCAGCCCTGGGGCTATTTAGGCTGGAGAAGGAAAGGCTGAGAGGGGATCTGAGCAATGTCTATCAGTAGCTGAGGGCTGGGGGTCCAGTGGAGGAAGCCAAGCTCCTTTTGGTGGTCAGCAGCAATAAGCCAAGGAGCAATGGATACAAACTGGAACAGAGAAGGTTTCAGCTCAACAGGAGGAAAAGCTTCTTTATGTGAGGGTGGCAGAGCCCTCCTGGAGCAGGCTGCCCAGAGAGGTTGTGAAGTCTTCTCTGCAGACTTTCCAACCTCACCTGGATGCATTCCTGTGTGGACTACCCTAAGGATCCTGCTTTTGGCAGAGGAGCCTGACTGGATGATCTCTGGAGGTCCCTTGCAAGCTCTAAAGTTGCGTGATTCTGTTTTTGTTTCTGTTCAAACCCTCTGGTTTAAGCAAGTCCTGAGGAGCAGATTGCTGTATCTTTGCATGAAGTAGTTTTAAGGTTTTTCTTGCCATAAACATCAGGACAATTCCAAACACAAACATAGGCTGGGTGAGGAGTGGCTGAGAGCAGTCTGAAGGAGAAGGCCTTGGGGGTGTCAGTTGGCGTCGAAGTGCCCAGGAGCCAGCACTGGTGGCTGGCAGCCCAGAGGCAGCTGTGTGCTGGCTGCAGCCAGAGCAGGGAGAGCAGCAGCACAGGGAGGGGATTCTGCCCCTCTGATCTGGTCTCATCAGACCCCACCTGCAGCACTGCCTCCAGTTCTGGGGGCCCCCAGCAGAAGAGGGACATGGAGCTGCTGGAGAAGGTCTAGAGGAGGCCCCAAAGGTGCTCAAAGGGCTGGAGAAGCTTCCCTGTGGGGAAAGGCTGAGAGAGTTGAGGCTGTTCAGCCTGGAGAAGAGAAGGCTTCAGGGAGAGCTTAGAGCAGCCTGCCAGTGCCTGAAGGGGGCTGCAAGAAAGGCAGGAAGGGACTTTTGACAAGGGCTGTGAATGGTAGGACGAGGTGCAGGATGGAGCCAGGCTCTGCTCAGGGATGGCCAATGACAGGACAAGGGGCTCTGGGGGCAAGCTGGAGCAGAGGAGGTGCCACATGAGCAGAAGGAAAAGCTTTTTTCCCCAGTTGAGGGTGGCAGAGGCCTGGAGCAGGCTGCCCAGAGCGGTTGTGGAGTCTCCTCTGCAGACATTCCAAACCTACCTGGATGTTTTCCTGTGTGACCTGCTCTAGGCATTCCTGCTCTGGCAGGGGGGTTGGACTGGATGATCTTTGGAGGTCCCTTCCAACCTCTACCATTCTGTGGCTGGTCTCTTTCATCCTCTGTTTCTGTGGGGCTCTGCCACGGTTCAGCCTAGCTGGACTCTGGCTGCTGCGCTCCCATGCTTCTGCTTCCTTCCAACTCTGTCATCGTGTCAACTGCTGCAGAATGGAAGGAGCTGCAGTATTTGTTAGTGTAGGCTGGAAACTTTGTGTGCTTGCTTGGACAATTTGGCATCATCAAGCTAATAACCTCTGTCTGTTTTCCTCCTAGAACTCTTACTATTCATCCAAACCGATGGACGCCTACCC
Organism: Tricholaema leucomelas; assembly: GCA_013400475.1. Lineage (NCBI taxonomy): Eukaryota > Metazoa > Chordata > Aves > Piciformes > Lybiidae > Tricholaema lacrymosa > Tricholaema leucomelas. The sequence goes on along the minus strand of WAAF01009145.1, from coordinate 58,099 downwards.
TCACGGGCGCGTCAGGGGGCAGCTGGAAAATGCAGGACCCATCAGAAGATACTTCAAGGTACAGAGCAGCTTTCAGCAGGTGTATGTTGCATCAAGTGGGGAGCTGATCTTAATTTGCTGCCAGGAGGAGGCACAGTTTTTCCAAGGTGTTAAATGCCATCAAACAAGTGTCACCATAGGCCACATTCCCACCAGGAGATAGTGCGAGGCTTAACTCTTAGTACTGGAGGGCTGGCAGTGGACTCAGCAGGGCTTGCCAGTACTGGATCTGGGCAGTTCACAGGCCCACAGACTGCACTGGCTTGGAAGGGACACTCAAAGGTCCATCCCCTCTGTAGGCAGCAGGGACACCTCCAACTAGATCAAGCTGACCAGGTACAAATCCATTCTAAGCTTGAGTGTCTCTAGGGACAGGGCCTCAAGTGCATCCCTGGGCAGCCTGTGCCAGGATTTCAGAGGGCTGCAGCAGCTCTGCTATGAGGACAAGCTACAAGAGTTGGGGCTTTTCGGCCTGGAGAAGAGAAGGCTTGGGAGAGACCTTGGAGTGGCCTTCCAGGATCTGAAGGGGGCTACAGGAAGGCTGGGGAGGGACTACTGACAAGGTCTGGGAATGACAGGATGAGGAGGGATGGGTTTGAACTGGCAGAGGGGAGATTGAAACTGGATGTTAGGAAAAGGTTCTTTGCAGTGAGGGTGGTGAGACACTGGCACAGGTTCACCAGGGAGGTTGTGGAGCACAGAATCACCCAGTGTGATCAAAGATCCCATTGGGGGATTCTGTGCTCCACAACCTCCCTGGAGGTGTTCAGGGCCAGGTTGGATGAGGCCTTGAGCAACCTGTTCTAGTGGGAGGTGTCCCTGCCTATGGCAGGGGGTTGGAACTGGCTGAGCTTTGAGGTCCCTTCCAACCTTCTGTGCTCCACAGCCTCCCTGGGCAACTTGTTCCAGTGTCTCACCACCTTCACTGTAGGGAATTTGTTCCTCCTCTCCAGTCTCAATCTGCCCTCCTCAAGCTTCAATCCATTCCCTCTCACCCTGTCCCTACAAACCATTGTAACAACGTTTTGATGCTGGTTTCCTTCCATCAGAGCCTGCAAACACACTGATGTTGTACAATGCACTTAAGTTTTTTTATGCTGTGAGGAAGGCAATTGCAGATGTTTTAAGCAGTAAGTACAACAGAGAAGTTCTTTGAGCCACAGCTTAGTGCTCTGAGGAGTACTGAGTGGGAATTAAAGAGGCTCTGTGCTTGCAAATGCTTCAGGACTGGGAGCCTTGCCTTGTGTTTTAACTCTGAGTGTGAACTCTTCCATTTTGGTGCCTTCATTTTGCACTTTTCTCTCTTTGCCCACCCCTTTCCAGAGCAACTTTGCAGATGGTCGTTTGCAGCCTCACTACAGGTCAGGCTTAGTGCAGAAGGGTTTGTACATCCAGGCCAAGTACCAGCGGCTGCGCTCTGTCGGTGTCAGGGGGTTCACCACCAGCAGGTTCAGAGATGGATTCTTGAGGAAAGAAAAGGTAAGTTGCCTGAAGTGCTTTGTCACTAAGCTGTTCCTGAAGTGTGGATATTCATATAATTCATTCCAGTTTTGGAATCCCTGTGGAATAAATGGGATGGGATTTTCTGGAGTACTGCCACTTGTACTTTGTAGGCAGATTCTGCACTCCTGTTTCCTCTGTGCTTATTCCACTGAACTTTGCTCTGGGTGGTTGCAAATCACAGAATGTTAAGGGTTGGAAGGCAGCTCCAGAGAGCATCCAGTCCAACCCCTCTACCAGAGCACCAGCACCTAGAGCAGGGCACACAGGAACACAGCCACAGAGCTTTGCAATGGCTGCAGAGAAGGAGACTCCACAGCCTCTCTGGGCAGCCTACTCCAGGCATCTGCCACCCTCACAGCCAAAAAGCTTCCCCTCCTCTTCCCCTGCCACCTCCTCTGCTGCAGCTTGCCCCCAGTGCCCCTTGTGCTGCCCTTGGCCAGCCCTGAGCAGAGCCTGGCTGCGTCCTGCCCACACTGCCCTGCACAGCTTGAGCCCAGCACTGAGGGCAGCCCTCAGGCTGCTCTGCTGCCAGCTGCCAGCCCCAGCT
>WAAF01009145.1:25302-54949 GCA_013400475.1 Tricholaema leucomelas | reverse complement strand
GTGTCCTGAGCAGTGCTGAGCACAGGGGCAGAAGAACCTCCCTTGTCCTGCTGCCCACACTGCTCCTGAGCCAGCCCAGGATGCCATTGGCTCTGCTGCCCACCTGGGCACTGCTGCCTCCTCTTCAGCTCCTCTCTCCCACCACCCCCAGCTCCCTCTCTGCCTGCCTGCTCTCAGCCACTCTGTCCCCAGCCTGTAGTACTGCTTGGGGTTGTTGTGGCCGAAGTGCAGAACCCTGCACTTGACCTTGTTCAATCTCATCCCATTGGCCTCTGCCCACCCATCCAGCCTGTCAGTGCCTGTTACACTTGCATGGCCTCTCAGCAGTCTGATCTCTGAAGGCTAAATTGAACTGGAATTAGTAAAGAGATGGAAAGGGATTTGGTTTCAAAACCTAAGAGCTTGTCCAAGGGGCCCAGTAGTGCCAGGATTTTGTTGCAGTGAGCTTTTCCTCAGTCCTTTCCAGTGCTTTTCTATAATGAGTGTTAAGGTTCTTGTCTGGAAGCTGTGAAAGATGCTTACCACAGTCTGGCTGCTGGAGATAACCACTGGAATCAGAGAGGCACAGTAAGAGCTGCGTATTGATTTGTAGGCCTGATGAACCTGAGTGTCTTTGAGTTGGATCCTGAGGAGTCAGTAGGACAGAGCCACTTTCTTACCAGCACACTGACTGCTGCTTGGCTAGTACTTAAAGCCCAGAAACCTTCCTCAGATTCCAGCTCTTCCTGGATTTTTTTCCTGTTGGAATGATGAACCTGACCTCGGGGCATGGTTTAAACTGAGCTAACATTTTTATTCCACCTCTTTGAAACCATTATGCATCTGCATCCCTTCAGGTACTGTCTGCTGTTTAAATCCAATAATCCAGTGCTTGGAAAAGTTGGGAGCCTTTTATCCACTGGTACAGCTTCACAGGTTGAGAGAGGGGATCCTGACACTTTGCTCTGCTCTGGGGAGACCTCACCTGGAGTGTTGCATCCAACTCGAGTCCCCAGTGCTGGAAGAACATGGACCTGATGCAATGGGTCACATAAATGATCAGGAGGTTGGAACACCTCTGCTATGAGGTCAGGCTGAGGGAGCTGGGGGTGTGCAGCCTGGAGAAGAAAGAGAAGGCTCCAGACAGACCTAAGAGGAGCCTGCCAGGACCTGAAAGAGGGCTCCAAGCAGGCTGCAGAGGGACTGTTTGCAAAGGCCTGCAGGGACAGGGCGAGGGCAATGGTTTGAAACAAGAGCAGAGCAGATTGAGATTGGATGTGAGGAACAAGTTCTGCAGCATAGTGTAACACTGGAATGGTTTGCCCAGGGAGGGAGTAGAGGCTGGAGATGTTGAAGGTGAGGCTGGACAAGACTGTGAGCAAGCTGCTCTAGTGGAGGATGTCCTTGCTGACCGCAGTGGGGATTGGACTGGATGCCTTTTGGAGGTCCCTTCCAACCCAGACCATGTTATGATTTCCAAGCCAGCATTAGTCATGTAAGATGCAGGCCAGGCTCTGTGGATGAATGCTCAGAATTCTAACAATGGGCAGTGGTGTGCTCAGAGAAAAGAGAGTTTCTTCTGTGGGGCTCCGAAAGTCAGCCTGAGAGTCCAATCCTCACTCAGCACAGCGAGGATTGGACTTGGATGCCCTCTGGAGGTCCCTTCCAACCCAGACCATTCTGTGACTCTGTGACAGTAACAATATTTTTAACCATTATTTTTCTCTCTGCAGGGCAGTTTAAACATTGCAGCAGAAACCTGAGCTAAGCTGTCACCCTGACACAGAACCAGAGACCAGAGCAAAGGGAACATCTGTTCATTTTCTCTTGGACAACTTTATCAAGACTTTAGGAGAAAGGAACTAACCCCTGGAACTTTCTTGATTAAAAAAAGAAGAAGAAGAAGAAGAAAAAAAAGGCAACCCAAGTTTATTTTTCAGTAGTGGAATGCTGCAGACCTTTTTTTACAGTTTTAATAGTCCCTTTTCAAGCTGAGTGTTCAATTGCAACGTTGTAGTTCTGTACCTGTAGCTCCTTTTCCATCCGAGTCTCCAGCGAAGAAGTCATTGAAGGGAAGCTCTATTTATTGGATACATTTTTCCCCTTCCACTCCTCTAGGCATGATGTTACAGAAGGAACCTGAGTGGTTATGCTCAGAGGTTTATATGTTGAAAGTTGATGTAATAAAGAAAAAGTTTAAAGGAGGAAACAAAGAAACAAACAAAGAAGTGCCTGAATTGTTTGGTAACAGCACAGCAGCTCAGGATTGCCCTTTTTAGGTTGTGCAATAGATTTTTACACCTCTGCTCAGTCATCATCAGCATCATCAAAGCAGCCTTTTGAATAATCATACCCTTGGGGGTTCTGATGTTGTCTGTACATAGATCTGTAAACCCTTCAAAACTATTTGGGACACCTTTCAGCATTTCTTACTTGAGTTTTCAAACTGAATGGTGCCAGGCAGGTGTGTGACGTCCTGTAGCAGTAGCTTCTAGCTGGGCTGAAAGCATGCTTGGCTTTGGTAGGGGATTAGTTGGTCTGTACTCAAAGAAGTGATTTTTGTCTCATGATGTATTTTTTTTTTTCCTCTGGTGTGTGACATTCTTGACCAAGCCACCTGTTCTCTAATCTCTTTTCATCACAAATGGCATTGGTGATTTCCTGGATTCTGAAACCGGAGCCTGAAGTGTTTAATTACGAGGAAAGAAAACCCAACCAGACAAAAAGCAAACAACAGAAGAAAGGTAAGTTTGTCAGGAGCTGTGCCTTCTGACAGCTCTGCTCACACCTGAAACTGCTTTAAAGGCAGAGGGTTCGAAATGCTCTTTGAAATCATAGAATCAGCCAGGTTGGAAGAGACTTCCAAGCTCATCCAGCCCAGCCTAGCACCCAGTCCTGTCCAGTCATAGAATCAATCAGGTTGGAAGAGAGCTCCAAGCTCATCCAGCCCAGCCTAGCACCCAGTCCTGTCCAGTCATAGAATCAATCAGGTTGGAAGAGAGCTCCAAGCTCATCCAGCCCAACCTAGCACCCAGTCCTGTCCAGTCATAGAATCAATCAGGTTGGAAGAGAGCTCCAAGCTCATCCAGCCCAGCCTAGCACCCAGTCCTGTCCAGTCATAGAATCAATCAGGTTGGAAGAGAGCTCCAAGCTCATCCAGCCCAACCTAGCACCCAGTCCTGTCCAGTCATAGAATCAATCAGGTTGGAAGAGAGCTCCAAGCTCATCCAGCCCAGCCTAGCACCCAGTCCTGTCCAGTCATAGAATCAATCAGGTTGGAAGAGAGCTCCAAGCTCATCCAGCCCAACCTAGCACCCAGTCCTGTCCAGTCATAGAATCAATCAGGTTGGAAGAGAGCTCCAAGCTCATCCAGCCCAGCCTAGCACCCAGTCCTGTCCAGTCATAGAATCAATCAGGTTGGAAGAGAGCTCCAAGCTCATCCAGCCCAACCTAGCACCCAGTCCTGTCCAGTCATAGAATCAATCAGGTTGGAAGAGAGCTCCAAGCTCATCCAGCCCAGCCTAGCACCCAGTCCTGTCCAGTCATAGAATCAATCAGGTTGGAAGAGAGCTCCAAGCTCATCCAGCCCAACCTAGCACCCAGTCCTGTCCAGTCATAGAATCAATCAGATTGGAAGAGAGCTCCAAGATCATCCAGTCCAGCCTAGCACCCAGCCCTGGCCAACCAACCAGACCATGGCACTAAGTGCCCCAGCCAGGCTTGGCTTCAACACCTCCAGCCACGGCCACTCCACCACCTCCCTGGGCAGCCCATTCCAATGCCAATCACTCTCTCTGCCAACAACTTCCTCCTAACATCCAGCCTAGACCTGCCCTGGCATAACTTGAGACTGTGTCCCATTCTTCTGTTGCTAATTGCCTGGGAGAAGATCCTAGTAATGCCCTGGAGTTTCCTCTACTGCAATGCAGCCAGTAGGGCAAGAGAGGAGATTCTGCCCCTTGATTCTGCTCTGCTCAGACCTTACTACCAATCCTGCCTTCAGCTCTTTTTCCCATCACAAGGATGACAAAGAGGTGTTGGAATGAGTCCAGAGGAGGCCACAAAGATGACCCAAGGGCTGGAGCAGCTCTGTGGTGAGCACAGGCTGAGGGAGCTGGGGGTGTGCAGCCTGGAGAGGAGAAGGCTCGGGGGGACCTCAGAGCTGCCTGCCAAGAGCTGAAGGGATCCTGCAGGAAGGTTGCACCCCATAAGGGTGGCTGGCAGTAGGATGAGGGAGAATGGTTTGAAGCTGAGGCAGAGCAGGGTTAGACTGGATCTTGGGAGGTTCTTCAGTATAATGGTGGTAGGACTGGAACAGGCTGCCCAGGGAGGCTGTGGCTCTCTTGCCTGAGGGTGTTGAAGACCAGGCTGGATGAGGCCTTGAGTGGCTGAGTCTAGTGAAGAGGCGACCCTGCCTGTGGTAGGGAGGTTGGAACAGATGATCTCTGAGGTCCCTTCCAACCTGAGCCATTCTATGACTGTTATGCTGTGTGCAAAACTCCCAATAGCCAGACAGGCTCTGTAAGCAGCTCTGAGCAGTGTTGTGCTTATTTCCTGCCTTTGCCTTAATAGGGCTGTGGCTGTGTCTTACAGATTTGTTCAGACTTGTTATTGCTGGTAAGTTAAAGGTGCACAGCAAGAGGCTTTCACAGATGTTCTTAGGAAGGAAAACTTAAGTTGTTCATTACAGCCTGGAGAAGGCTTAGGGGAGACCTCATAGCAGCCTTCCAGTACCTGAATGGGCTGCAAGAAGGCTGCAGAGGGACTGTTTGCAAAGGCCTGCAGGGACAGGATGAGGGCAATGGTCTGAAATGAGAGCAGAGCAGATTGAGATTGGCTGTGAGGAACAACACTGCAATAGGTTGCCCAGGAAGGGAGCTGAGGCCTCATGCCTGGAGATGTTCAAGGTGAGGCTGAACAAGGCTGTGAGCAACCTGCTCTAGTGGAGGATGTCCCTGCTGAGTGCAGAGGGGTTGGACCCTTTGGAGGTCCCTTCCAACCCAAACCATGTTATGATTTCCATGATTTCCAAGCCAGCATTAGTCATGTAGAGTACAGGCCAGGCTCTGTGGATGAATGCTCAGAATTCTAACAATGGGCAGTGGTGTGCTCAGAGAAAAGAGAGTTTCTTCTGTGGGGCTCAGAAAGTCAGCCTGAGAGTCCTGCATGCCTGTTCCTCTAACAGCTTTTCCATGATGCCTTCAGTATAGAGACTCTATGAAAGTGTAGGTATGGCTCAGAGGAGCTAAGATTGGGCCACTTAAAACCCTTCCTTCCCTAGTGCCCCTTAAAACCCTTCCTTCCCTAGTGCCCCTTAAACCCTTCCTTCCCTAGTGCCCCTTAAACCCTTCCTGCCCTAGTGCCCCTTAAACCCTTCCTTCCCTAAGTGCCCCTTAAAACCCNTGCCCTAGTGCCCCTTAAAACCCTTCCTGCCCTAGTGCCCCTTAAAACCCTTCCTGCCCTAGTGCCCCTTAAAACCCTTCCTGCCCTAGTGCCCCTTAGAACCCTTCCTTCACTTGGAAGCATGGAATGGTTTGGCTTGGAAGGGTCCTGTCAAGGCCATGCAGTCCAAACCCCTGCAGTCAGCAGGGACATCCCCAGCTGCAGCAGGTTGCTCACAGCCCCAACCAACCTGACCTGTAATGGTGCCAGCCATGGGGCAGCTCTTTCTGGGCAGCCCAAGCCTGGTTCTCCCCACCCTCAGTGTCAAACGTTTTTCCCTTCTCTCCACTCAATCTCCCTCCGAGTTCAACCCATCCCCCTTTATCCTGTCACAACAGGCCCTGCTCAAAAGTCTGTCTCCAGCTTTCTAATCTTGAAGCCAGAAGGCCACCAGAAGCTCTCCAGGCTGAACAAGCCCAACTCTTTCAGCCTGGCCTCACAGCAGAAGCCTTCCAGCCCTGACAGCATTGCTGTGGCACTCAAGGATTCTTTTTATGTTTCATCTGTACCTTTTGGTTAGGACAATTAATAATCCCAGCAAACCTAACTTCACTTGGGCCACTTAAAATCCTTCTTTCCCTTGGGGGGGCACTGTGTAGATAGGCAAGGAGGAGGCAAGCAGCATGCCACATCCATCCAGGTTGTGTTTGTTCCACGTTAATGCCAGCTGGTTTGTTTCTAGGGCCCAAAGAGCAATCGGTGATGACTCAGCTATATTTGGGGTGTAGTAACTTGGACATGCAGACACAAAATGGGAAGCTGAAGGTCACCCAGAGGCAGGCACCTTTCTGCAGAGAAGGACTTAGTTACTGCTGCTGTGGGTGATGAATCTGGCAACGTCAGCCTGTGTAGGAAATGAAACAACCGTTGAAGAGAGACAACCCAGAGTAAACACGGAGTAGCTGCAGTTGAGCAGCAGCCTGCTGGCAGGGGAATGCTGAGTGTAGCCTGCAGATGGGAGCAGGTTTGCCCTCAGGCCAGCAAGTTCTTGGTGCTGCTCCCTGAATGTGCTGAAGCACTGAAACATGCAAGAAGTGAAAGCATCTCTGATTCAGGGCATACTACTGAAGCTCTCTTGTCTTCCTCAACAGGATACTACTGTTTCTGTAAGCTTCCTGCAGTGTGCTTACTAAAGCCTGGAAGAGAGTTCACGGAACAAGAGAAGTGGCTACATGAAGAAGCTTCCCAGATGGCAGCTTTGCTGGCACTGGCTGGAGGCAGTGCTGAAGAAGTTGGACTTCCATCAGTGAATGCTGCTTTAGCCAGGATTAAAAGTGTGACTGATTTCTGAGTTTGTGCTTTCTTACTTTACCTGTGCATGAGGAGAGATCTCCAGTTACTTTTGTACTTGAACAGTTCAGCTTTGCTCTTTACTTCCACAACTGTGAGCAACATACTGCAGATGTTTTTTGGGGGCCTGTTTACTGACTATCATTTTTTTATGTCTATTTTTTCCCTCCCCTTGTCCACTCTTGGCCCTGAGGCGAATGTGAGACAATGAAACAAAGTCACCGTTTCAGTTACTCTCCTTTTTATTTGATGCCATCTGCTCAGATCACTTTTTGGCCAATAACTTTGCTCGTTTGGGCTTCTGTCGTGATAAAACTTTGTTGTAAAGTTCAGGATGAAACTGAATTCTGTGACTGGATTACATGCTGGAGGCATCTACTGTGACGTTATCTGCTGCAAGGCAGGACCATGATTTCCCTGGGTGAATTAAAGGCTTGTGTCTGTACACACACACAGCAGCTTAGTTCTTTTAGCACAGAAAAAACTCTCTTGTGCTGGAATATGTTGTTTGGTTGAGAGCAGTGAAGCTGCTGGTTGGCTTGTGAAGGCACAAAAAGGGACTGTAAGCAGGAGGAAGGTAGGTCAGTTTACTTGAATAACTTGGTGCCTTTTTGTTCTTGTCAGCTGCTTTGTAGAAAGCACTTTTACAACGACTTGAGTAACATCCTGCTTACTGCATTCTTTCTGGTGTCTGGTCTGGTAAGTCAGTGTAAGACTGACAAGTTAAAATAAGGAAGGATCAAACCACCTTTAAGGGTGTGTAAGCCTCAGAAGGAAAACTGTCCTCTTGTAGTAGTAAAGTCTGTCACTGCACTGGCATTGGAAGGGCAGAGTTAAAAACGTGATTGTTTCAGAGCTTTCTACCTTCTTGGTTTCTGCTTTTGACCACAGAAATGTGAATTGCCTTTTCTTTCTCGGGCTGTGAAGTGCTCCTGTCACACCCTCAGTCGTTCACCTGTGAAATGGATGGGATTTAACTGCTATCCAAAATGCAGTGGGGTTTAATATGACTGCAGTCTTCCTTTGAAGTGTGTGAAGTAAGAAGTTGTTATGACGTTAGCATTTGTGTTGCAGATCTGATTGATCTCCAGAGAGATTGGTTAGAATCCTCTTTTTCAACCCTGTGCTGAGTTCACAAGGGTAACCAAATCCTTGGGCTGGCAAGAAGCAAGGCTTCTACAGTCTGCCTTAACTCTTTCTTAGGTGTTTAAAATCACCTTGCCTGATGGATTTTAGATGGTCTTGAGATCTGGAGAGAAATGTCTCAACTCAGGTAACTGATAGGAGAGGATGGGAATAAATTCAGCTGATCACCAGTTGTGGTTAATGATTGACCTGCTGCCTTCTCTCCCAAGGCCTCAGACTAAATTGCTGAATTTTCTTTATGAACTTAGTTGCTTAAAAAAGAAAGGCAGGGGAGGAGGCAAAGGTGACACTTTTGTGGCATTAAAGGCAGAGCTCTCCAAACTTGCTTCTGCATTGGAAGGTCACGTTCTGCAGTGTCATGGAAATGGACAGTGAGAGCTGCTTGAAGAAGATGACTAAAGACCTAGTGAAGAGGGAGTTGATTTCTCAGTACTCACCTTAGCCTGTACACAGAAGGAGCTTTCTGCAGGGATCTCTTCCCAGGCCCTGTAGAAATGTGCCTCTCGCCTTGAGGCATCTCAACAGCAGCCATCTACAAAGCTCTCTGTGGGAGACTTCAAAGCTGCATCCTAATAACTCTGAAAAAATAATGGATCTTTCTGCACAGAACTTTGGCCCTTGACAGACTTCACTCTTTCGCTGCAGGATTTGAAGATGGGAAGTTCTTCATGCTCCTTATGAAGGTGGGGAGGAGAGGGGAACAAACCAACCAACAACTCAACCAAAAAGCCATTTCAAGCTCTTCAGAAGCCTGCTTGTAACACTCACCATATGGCTAGTGATGGACATTGAAGTGTGTTCTGTTTCAGACACGTTTTCAGTGTTGGGATCAGAGAAAACTGTTGCTGTAGCACCTTCCCTTCCTTCCCTACCTGCTGGGGTTTGTTTTTCCAGGGGGTTTTCAGTGGAGATTTAGCCAAATGGTTGAATGGTTCTCTGCTGCCTGCCACTTGGAGAGTTTGCTTCCTGTTCACTGTCTCCTGGCTCTGAGTTTTGCCTAAGCCAATCTCATGTCTTTTTGTAACAGTTCATTTCTGTAAACAGTGCAGTAGATTGCTTGGATTTGATGACTGCCTTATGGCTTGATTCTTGAGGGAAGAGACAGGGTGGAAACTGTTAAGCCTGGAGAAGAGGAGGCTCAGGGGTGACCTTATTGCTGTCTACAACTACCTGAGGGGTGGCTGTGGCCAGGGGGAGGTTGCTCTCTTCTCTCAGATGGCCAGTGCCAGAACAAGAGGACACAGAATAGCAGCAATTTCCCCTCCCCCCCAGGTTGAATGAGGATGTGGACTAATATCCACTTCTCATATAATGGTTAAGAGTGGATGGGACCATAAAGATCATCAGTCCCCACTCTGAGCCCTGCCTCAGGCAGGGACACCTTCCACTGGACCAGGTTCTTCAAAGCTCCATCCAGCCTGGTCTTGAACACTTGATAGAATGGTTTGGGTTGGAAGGGACCTCCAAAGCTCATGCAGTCCAACCCCCTCCGCACTCAGCAGGGACAATCTTCCACTAGATCAGGTTGCCCAGAGCCCTGTCAAGCCTCACTTTGAATAATAAAAAGCCTCATTGTTTTGTTTTAAGAATAGGAGCAATTTCCCCACCACCACCCCAGCTGAATGAGGATGTGGACTAATACCCACTTTTAAGGGACATATTATTAATGCTGACCTTATTTATACTGCAGCTTCCAGAAGGACCATCTGATGTGTGTGTGTGGACATAAATGTGCACATGCAAACAACATGAGAAACCTTGCACCTGGATATTGCTTAAGTGTGGCTAAGAAAAGGACATTATCATAGAATCAAGCAGGTTTGAAGAGAGCTCCAAGCTCCTCCAGCCCAACCTAGCACCCAGCCCTGCCCAACCAACCAGACCATGGCACTAAGTGCCCCAGCCAGGCTTGGCTTCAACACCTCCAGGCACGGCCACTCCACCACCTCCCTGGGCAGCCCATTCCAATGCCAGTCACTCTCTCTGCCAACAACTTCCTCCTAACATCCAGCTTACTGAAACTACTGAAGGTAGAACTAAATGCAAACACAGTTTTAAGTCCTGTAGTCTTTTTGGAGTCCAGAAGGGTGCTTTGGATGATGTTCTCCCAGTTGTAAAAGCCTTGTTCAGCTGTAGGTATGTTTATATGTATGTTTAACATAGTTTCTATAAAACCAATGTAAATTGGGTTTTTACAGACAATAAATGTTTTAACAAAAGTGGTACTCTGTAAGTAATTCACTGATTGGATTTGGTAGTTATTAATCTTTGGTGTCATTTTTGGTGTATTACACTTGAGCTGTGATTTTTTTTCGTGTAGCTGTTGCTTCATTTAGAGCTTTTTTTGTATGTTACTGAGCCACCTTTTTGGCTAGAAGCAGTTCCCTTTCCACAGGTAAGAATCTCTCTTCATTGCTAACACAAAATAGTTGCTGTTTGGCTTTCAGACTTTGGTTTTTTTTCCCCCCACTGGGTCCATCTCTTCAAAGCCGTCAGCATCTCTGCCAAGTGCTGCCTGTCTAAAAAGTAGAATAGAATAGAGTCAACCAGGTTGGAAGAATTGATCAAGTGTGATCNGACAGCAATGAGCTCTGCCCTGAGCCTCCTCTTCTGCAGGCTGCACACCCCCAGCTCCCTCAGCCTCTCCTCACAGGGCTGTGCTCCAGGCCCCTCCCCAGCCTTGCTGCCCTTCTCCAAACACCTTCCAGCACCTCAACATCTCTCTGCAATGGAGGAGCCCAGAACTGGACACAGCACTCCAGGGCTGGCCTGAGCAGTGCTGAGCACAGGGGCAGAAGAACCTCCCTTGTCCTGCTGCCCACACTGCTCCTGAGCCAGCCCAGGATGCCATTGGCTCTGCTGCCCACCTGGGCACTGCTGCCTCAGCTTCAGCTCCTCTCTCCCAGCACCCCCAGCTCCCTCTCTGTCCTGGTGGTGAGTTGTGCACAGATAGATGTGCACTCCAGTGCAGTGTCTGCCATTGGCCTTTCCATGGTGGTTTTACAGTAAGGGAAGAGGAAATTCCTGTCTCGGGGGCTGGGGTGGGGTAATTCTCTCTTTTCATTGTTAAGCCATCCTGCCAGGCCAGCAGCTTTCCACTAGAGCTATTAAGGGCTGCCAAAGCTACCACCCTGTCTATTCAGACCAGGTAGGTCATGCATTATTCTAAGACAATAGTCATTGGGCTCTCACTTTCTGCTATGCATTGTAACATGACTACTTTGTGTTACTCCTTACCGCTTTTACTACCAGCCCTAGAGAGTTCTGTTGGTGTGTAGGAAGCTAAGTTATTCAGGTGTATCATTTATTCCTCCTTAAGCTACCCAGCAGTGTGACTGGAAAGACAAACTTCACATAAAATTGCCATGCTGACAACAAAAACGTCTTCCTCTTCAAACAGTGCATCGATTCCACTGAGATGTGGTCTTTGTTGTTCTGCTCAATGTGATGATTGCAGCTTGTTACAATGCTTCAGGAGAAGCTGCTACTTCTCATCCTGGTAATTTAGAATAGAGTCATATAATGGTTAAGATTGGGACCATAAAGATCATCAGTGCCCACTCTGAGCCCTGCCACAGGCAAGGACACCTTCCACTGGATCAGGTTGTTCAAAGCTCCATCCAGCCTGGTCTTGAACACTTCATGGAACGGTCTGGGTTGGAAGGGACCTCCAAAGGTCATCCAGTCCAACTCCCTCTGCACTCAGCAGGGACATCCTCCACTAGAGCAGGCTGCCCAGAGCCCTGTCAAGCCTCACCTTGAATTATCTCCAGGGATGGGGCCCCAAGCACCTCCCTGGGCAGCCTGTTCCCAGTGTTCTGCTACCTTCTTGGTAACCCCGCCCTGTTCTTCACATCCAGTCTAAATCTGCTCTGCTGTAGTTTCTCCTTTCAAAGGAAGGGGCATCCACAACTTGTCTGTGCAACCTTTTCCAGCACCTCCTCACCTTTTGTATCACAGTAACTAACTTTTGCAATAAAGAAGAGAAAAAATTAGCAAAGGCAAAGCACTGGGCCTGATGTTCCACTGCTGCTGCAGCATGCAAACAAGGGACTTGAAAGCAAAGTTTCACCGAAATGGTTAAAGTTTGCTTAAAAAAAAGTTAAATCAGTAGATGAGGAAGTAGGAATTCCAAATAATTAATCCTCTCATTGGTCGACCTCTTCTGCTTTTCTCTCAAACAGTTCATCGCTCTCAGAGTGTCACAAAAGGTGAGGTTTGCCAGATGCCTAAGAGAATCTTTGCAGCTGGCTTCTCATTTACCTCCTTCCCCCCCCTCCCAGAATAATCTCTGTTGTGCAGGGGGAGGAGAAGTACAAAAATCTCATCTGTTGTCTTACTGCCCAATGAGTTCATTTGGCTATGAAGGAGGCTTTGTTTTCGCTCAGCCTTTAATAAGTATTGAAGGTGCTGGTGCTGTAACAGAGGTCACCTCTCCTCTTTCTCTTTCCAGCCCAGCTCAAGCTGTCTTCAATCTGCTTTACCAGTACAGGTCTGACATTTTAGGGTCTTTGACTGGGAGAGGACTCGCCTGTGAAAAAGGCTCCTCAGCCTCATGAGGTGGCTTTTCTGTTCGGGAATGTTGCTGATCTTCGCCAACTGCTCAGTTCAATCGCAAATGCCTTTCACCTTTCCCTGCGATACCTGCAAAGCGCAACCGGCCGCTGCCGCTGCCGCTGTTGGTGTGTGACTCCGCTCCTCTTCTCCAGCCGCCGCCACCGAAGTCAGGCTGCAGCTGCTCTTTCTGCTCGTCCTTTCCTCTCCTGCCTCCCCTTCCGCTCTCCAGAGGCAAGCCTGCACGGAATCAGGGGAGAACGTGGCCGCGCCTGCCGACGACCCCCGCCCTGACGGCGGTGCGACGAGCCCGCTGCTCCCCCGGCTCCCTCAGGGACGCGACGGACGCGGCCCGCAGCAGGGCACGGCCGAATGGGGGTCGTGCGCGGGCGCCCACGGTAGCCGCAAGGAATCCGATGTATCCGCCCGTCCCGCTCCCAGAGACCCTGCCCGGAGCCCAAAACGTCCTCTCGCATCCCGCAGCAACGACAATAAGGCGAGGCGAGGCTAAGCGCTCCCCTCCCCTGCGCCTCCCCCGCGCTCTGCTGACGACTCTTAGCCCGCGAGGGAGGAAGCCACCTCCTTACCCTCGCCCTCAGCACCCCTCTCCCCTGCCCCCAGCTGGGGACCGTAGCTCCTCTTCCTTCCTCCCCGCCCTCCTTTCCCCCCTCCGCCGCCGCGGTTGCTGCCGGCGGCCCGAGGCGGCGCAGCGGCTCTGGCGCAGTCTCGCGACACTTCCCGCAGCGCCGAGCCGAGCCGAGCCGCTCGCTCCCTCCGGCAGCAGCAGAGCCCGCGGCGAGGCGACCCAGCCGCTCCTCGCACCCTCTCGCCCTACCACACGCACCGGCCGGCGGGGTAAGACGCCTGCCCCCGCGGCTCGGGGGCGCCCGGTCTTGGCTGCGCTTTTTTTCCTCTCCCGGGCTGCTCCGGGCGGCAGCAGGGACCGAGGTGGCTGGCAGGAGCTGAAGACTGAGACTCTTCTCTCGCCTAATTTCTGGAATTTTATTTTATCCGTTTAAAAATACATGCAAGTACGCTCGCTGAGGGAAGAAGGCGAGGTGCTGCTAGCAGGACGCAGGATGCAGCCCGGCTGCAGCGGGTGCTGAGAGCGGCGCCCGCCGGAGGAGGGAGCGGCTCTGTCAGCAGCCTCTTCTTTCCGCGGCGGCGGCGGCTCCCGGCTGTCTCTCGCCCTCTTCACCGTGGCCAGCCGCTTCAAACTTTCAGCCTGTTTCTGCCGCCAGGCAAAGCCCAGCTCGACATAAATGGGTGAGTAGAAGCCGCCGGGTCCGAGTTGGTGGTGCTGGGCTGGGTGTGGGGCGGCCGGCTGGGGCTCCCGCCCCGCGAGTGGGGTGCGTACCGCCGCGTCGGAGGGCGGGGGGGGCGGCTGGAAGGCAGCTGGCCGCCCACCGGCCTCCGCTCCTCTGCCTCTTGGCTTTTAACTTCTCCTCCCCTCCCCCGGCCGAGTCAATAATTGTTTTCATGTGACAGGCGATGAGGTCGGGGTTTGCGGCGGCGGGGCGAGGGCCGAGCCCCCCGCGGGTCGCCACGGTGGGTGATCCCGAGCGTGGCTGACAGGGTTACAAGCCCAACCCTGCACCGGTCGGCCGGCCTCGCTACCGTCCCGTCGGGCTCAGCCACCCCTGGGCAGCCTGGGGTGTGGTGGCGGCGGCCCGGGCGGAGGGAGAGAGAGAGAAGGGTGGGGATACCTCCGCCCCGGCCGCGCAGGTCGCGCTCGGTCGGCGGCAGGGCTGCCGTCGGGCCGGGCCGAGCCGAGCTGAGGGCGTGGGGCGGCCTGTGGGAAGCTGCCGCACGGCCCCGCCGCGAGGGGGCGGCTGTGAGGGCCTTGGCGCGGGGGTCTTGGGAAGCGCCGCGCGGGGGGCGGCCGCTGCCCGTGAGGTGGCTGCCGCGGAGCTCGGGAGGAGGCTGCGCCTGGTTGCCCGGCCCAGGGCGGGCAGCGCCCGCTACCTGTGCGCCGAGGGAGGCCGTGGGCAGCGGGAGGATGGGGGATGAATTGACCTATTATGCGGGCTGAGGTGGCGAGGCGACAGCAGCGGTGCCAGGCGCGGGCTGGCTGGGCGATGCGCCTCGGGGCGTCGCTGGCCGGCGGCTCCCTCTGCCCAGCGAAGTAGTCGGCGGAAAATGACGGAAGGAACAAAAGCAAACTGGCAGCTGTCGGTAGGCAGCCCTCGGGTCTATCTCCCGGTCGAGGGTCCGAAGGCAGCAGCGAGCGTCGCTCGGAAGTAGCAGCGCAGCGTTTCGATGTCCTCAAGCCCCCCTGGCTGCCTGCTGTTTCGCACGCTAGCGGAAATGCTGTTGGACTGTGGGGGAACCTGAGAGCAGCAGTACCGCTAAAGCGACTAAATATAATGCTCTACGTGGGCAGACATTTTACACGCTTTTTACCTCTTGTAGTACAGGGACGCTGGGAATGTAGTAGGAGAAATTTCCTCTCTTTGTTCTTGGACAGAGTAGTTTGTGGGGTACTGTAGGAGCCCAGCGCACGGCTGCGGTATCTCCGCGTTGCGAGGTTGAGCGCTGGCTTTTTGCTATCGACTTTCAGTTAGTCCTGCGGTTCAGGCTGAAACGCGTTCATCACTATGCAGCTCATTCAGCTGTATTGATCTGGACGAGCTCGGATGCTGCTGACAGTAGGCCGACGTCCCAGACCTCCACGCTCCATTGGGTGCGTTGTAGAAGACTCTGTTTGTTAGGGTTGATTTGCCTGCAAGCAAACACAGATCTCAACTTCTGTCTTCTGTCGCAACAGATAAGATTTTAGAGCCCTGGAGAGGGCTGTCCGAAGAGGCTGTGGAGCCTCCTTCACTGCAGACATTCCGAACCCGCCTGGATGCTGTCCTCCCTAGGTGCTCCTCCTTTGGTAGGGGGCTTGGTCCGGATGAGCTTTCAAGGTCCCTTTCAATCTGTAACGTTCTGTGCTAATGCTGTAATGAGTTGTAGGGCTTAAAACTGTTGAATGGAGCAAAATCTGCCTTCAGCAGGGCATGTCACAGGAAATGATGTTTTAAAGATTGTTTTTGTTTTCTAATGCTCTCTCGGTGCGTTTACTTCTGATTATCTTCCTGCTGCAGCCCAGTAAGACTTCTCTGATTTCTGCTTAGTGTGGAGTCCAAATATTAGCCTTTGTTTAGCTTCACAGTGTTAAAGGTTAAGGAAAGCAAGGAGCAGTGAAGTAACTTGAGCTCTGGAAGGGTTTTTGAGTGCTGTAACTTAGCAGTGAAATCCATCTTTTTGCTTTTTACCCACCCTTGGGCACACCTTGGGCTGGCCTCAGTTGTACACATCTGGCTTCTTTAAAGCTTGTTTGGGTAATTAATTTACCAAATCAGTGTGATTCAGCCAAACGTTTCTTTGCCAAATGGGAGTGGAGGGGATAGCAGGCAGGGTTTCGTTGTTGCTCGTGTCTTTGGGCAGTGAGTGATTCCTGTACTTAAACGGCAGAGCTGCCCGAGGAAGTGCAGATAGGAGCAGCGTGAGAGCAAAGCCTTTCTAGGAGACACCAAACAAAACCAATTCTCAACGCTGGTAGCTGTGTTTTGGAAAGATACTTCACAGGCTCACAGGATGTTAGGGGTTGGGAGGGACCCAAGGAGGTCAGCCAGTCCAACCCCCTCTGCCAGAGCAGGACAATCCTATCTAACACAGATCACACAGGAGCACATCCAGACAGGCCTTGAAAGGCTCCAGAGAAGGAGACTCCACAACCTCTCTGGGCAGCCTGTGCCAGGGCTCTGGGACCCTTACAGTAAAGAAGTTCCCCCTTGTGTTGAGACAAAACCTCTTTTGCTGCAACTTAAACCCATTGCTGCTTGTCCTGTCCCAGGGAGCAGTGAACAGAGCCTGTCCCCTCTCTCCTGGCAGCCTTCAGGTACTTATAAGCATTTATCAAATCCCTTCTCAGTCTTCTCTTCTCCAGACTAAGCAGCCCCAGGTCCCTCAGCCTCTCCTCATCAGCCATGCCCTCCAGTCCCCTCATCATCCTCGCAGCCCTCCACTGGACTCCAGCAGATCCCTGTCCCTCTTCAGCTGGGGAGCCCAAAACTGAAAAGGTGAATGCTTTGTGTACTACACCATTAGGATGCCTGATAGTTTGTTTTTTAGCCACTAATGTGCCTTCCATTGTATTTTAATTACTTATGTGCCTCCCATTTTAACCATTTGTGTTTTCTGTGTGGCACTGCATATTGTTAGTAGGTCCAGCCCTGGCATGGTGCACCTCTGTCTATATGTTCATTGCATGGCTCACAAGTTCCTGTTACAGCATGTACCTCAAACCTCATAAGAAACACAACTTTGTTGATGTATTATGAGGTCTTCTGTCATGTGAAAAGTAGTAGAGCACCTGTAAGTGAATGAATGGAATGGACTTGACAGCAGAGCTGAATGAAATAATGGTGGTAGTTCTCCAGATGTAAAAAGAGGGGTAAGGCAAAGACTTTAANTCCTGCCACTCCCTGACAGCCTAAGAAGTCCCTCCCCAGCTTTTTTTGGAGGCCTTTTTCAGACCCTGGAAGGCCACAAGAAGGTCACCTGGGAGCCTCCTCTGCTCCAGCCTGCACAGCCCCAACTCTTTCAGTCTGTGCTCACAGCAGAGCTGCTGCAGCCCTCTCAGCATCCTCCGGGCCCTGCTCTGGACACTCTCCAGCATCTCCACAGCCCTCTTGTCCCAGGGGCTCCAGAACTGGATGCAGGACTCCAGGTGGGGTCTCAGCAGAGCACAGCAGAGGAGGAGAATCACCTCCCTGGCCCTGCTGGCCACACTTCTGCTGCTGCAGCTCAGGCTCTGCTTGGCTTTCTGGGCTGCAAGTGCACACTGCTGGCTCCTGTTGAGCTTCTCCTCCAGCAGCACCCCCAAGTCCCTCTCCTCAGGGCTGCTCTCCAGCCACTCACTGCCCTGCCTGCATTTGTGCTTGGCGTTGATCAACCCAGCTGCAGGACCTTGCAGGAACTCATAGACACAGTGGAACAAGTTTGGTTCCCCTACTTGAATGGCTGTAAAATGAAGAGGTGTTGTTTTGTGGGGTTGGTGTGTGTGTGGGGGGGGTTGATTGTTGTTGCTTTCAGGTTTGTTTTCTTTCTTTAAGACTGATCAGAGTTGCATATGCTTAGAGAACTCCCCAGTCTCGTTTGCAAGGGCTTTGCATGCACACACATCAGAATGCCCACCTGAGGCTGGAGATCCAGAAAACAAAATTAAAAGGAAAGTGTCACAGGTGCTTGGCTGGGGTGGGGGAACTCGTTTCAAATACTGCTTGGCAGATGTAGGCAATGCAAGAGTGCAAGTCTGATTCTGGAGAGCATCTTTAACTGCCATCATCACAAGCCAAGTGATGTTGCACACTCCCCTGTGTCAGTTGAGACACCTTCCAGCTTCTGCAAATGAGGAAGCATCTTTTTTCCCTCCATTATGCAGTCTGTGCTGACCAACCAGCAATACAACAAGGGGACACAGCCTCAAGTTGTGCCAGGGGAAATCTAGGCTGGATGTTAGGAGGAAGTTGTTGGCAGAGAGAGTGATTGGCATTGGAATGGGCTGCCCAGGGAGGTGGTGGAGTGACCGTGGCTGGAGGTGTTGAAGCCAAGCCTGGCTGGGGCACTTAGTGCCATGGTCTGGTTGACTGGATAGGGCTGGGTGCTAGGTTGGACTGGCTGAGCTTGGAGGTCTCTTCCAACCTGGTTGATTCTATGACTCTGTGACTTTCAAAGCCCAGTTTAATGCATTAATAATGGTATGGTAGTATCACTATGAAGCTAAGCAGCTGAAGCCTCTTCATAGTGCTCGCGAGTAGCAGGTTATAAATAACCACTTCAACAATCAGTGTTGGGTTTTTTTTCCCCCATCCTACTATTTTTCAAGCTATATTTTACTCTTTGGGAAGGAGAAAAGAGGATATATTGCTTTTGTTAATGGGGAATCACACTGACCAGCTCTGCTGATTTGGATCCAGAGACAGTCTTGTGCCCTTTGAACCAGTTAGGTTACTAACGCTGCCAGACAGCTGTTACTGTTTTACAGCAGTGGTTGAGAAAGATGCTTTGCTGTGAAGTTCCACAGCTCGTTTGTACACACCAGAGGAATGCTACACCAGTAAGTAATGCAACTGAAAAACAACCCAAAGGAAAAAGAATCTATGAGGGAGTCTGATTGTTCTCTGCTGGTTGCAGTCCCTTTTCCATGGAACTGCTTGAGAGTCCATTGCAGAG
Organism: Tricholaema leucomelas; assembly: GCA_013400475.1. Taxonomy (NCBI): domain Eukaryota; kingdom Metazoa; phylum Chordata; class Aves; order Piciformes; family Lybiidae; genus Tricholaema lacrymosa; species Tricholaema leucomelas. Next base: position 36,316 of record WAAF01009145.1, on the reverse strand, counting down.
CCACAAAGACAATGGAGTGGAACGTCCCTGGAGGTGTTCAGGCAAAGCCTGGATAAGGCACTTAGTGCCATGGTCTGGTTGATTGGATAGGGCTGGGTGCTAGGTTGGACTGGATGAGCTTGGAGGTCTCTTCAGTTTGGTTGATTATCTCTCTTACAAGGAGAGCCTGAGGGAGCTGAGGCTGTGCTGCGTGGTGCAGAGGAGCCTGAGGGCTGCTCTCATTCATGTTGATAAAGATGTAAAGATGAGTGCCAGGAGGCTGGAGCCAGGCTCTGCTGGGTGATGCCCAATGCCAGCACAAGGGGCAGTGAGTGGAAGTTGAGGCATAGAAAGTTCCCTGTAAACATGAGGAGGAATTTGTTTCCCTGTGAGGGTGCCAGAACACTGAAACAGGCTGCCCAGGGGGCTTGTGGAGTCTCCTCTGGAGACATTACAAACCTGCCTGGATGCATTCCTGTGTAATCTGCTCTGGGTGCTCCTGCTCTGGCAGGGAGGTTGGACTAGATATTTCAAGGTCCCTCCCAACCCCTACCTTTCTGGGATTATATGGTAGGGTTTTTTTCTTTTCATTAATTATCTTTTTCCATCCTTTTCCTTTTTCCATCCTTTTCCTTTTTCCATCCTTTTCCTTTTTCCTTCCTTTTCCTTTTTCCAGTCCTCTGCCCTCAACTTCTATCCTGCTTCCCTCCTAAACTCATACCTTTTAAACTGTTTTTTCCCCTCCCTCTACAGTTCAGACATGCCAGTTCACATGCCAGTTTCTCTTCCCCCCTCTCTCCTGTCGAAGCATCAACAGAGGGAGCACTCTGAGAACATTTCCTGCGTGTGGGGCCAGGCTGCCCTCCAGCTAGCAAGAGCTACGCTTACATCCAAGCTTTGTGGCTTGCAGAGTGCTGGCTGCGATAGGAGGCACAACGAGTTCAGCTGGTTACAGCTCTACACTTGGGGTGGGTTAGGAACTTACACACACACACACAATTAGAATCTACCAGAGCAGCTCAGACAGCTTGGAAGTAATAAAAAGCTCTGTTTTACAGCAAAACTGTCTTTCCAAGTATACAATACACACTGTATTGACATGGATTTACCATTAGATACAGTTGAGACATCCAATCCTCCCCCCTGGACAAAGAAAGCCCAGAAGCAGCTAATGCCACCTTCTCTCTCTCCGGCTAGAAAGCAGCCAGCAAGGCTCACCTGTTATCTGGGCAGCCAAGGTTAGTGGAGGAGTTAGAGAGAGAGGGAAGTGAAGGATCAGCAAACAGAGCCAAGAGGAAAAGAATTGTTTATACTTCAGCTTTTATACCTTTTAGCAAACCAATAGAATCAGTCAGGGTTGCAAGGGACCACGAGGATCATCCAGTCCCCATGGGCAGGGACACCTCACACTAGATAGAATAGAATCAGCCAGGTTGGAAGAGACCTCCAATATCATCCAGTCCAACCTATCAAGGCTGCCTACAGCCTCAGACAGCCTGGCCTTAAACACCTCCAAGGATGAGGCTTCCACCACCTCCCTGGGCAACCCATTCCAGGCTCTCACCACCCTCATGCTGAAGAACTTCTTCCTAACATCCAGTCTGAGTCGCCCCATTTCCAGCTTGGTTCCATTCCCCCCAGTCCTGTCACTACCTGACAGCCTAAAAAGTCCCTCCCCAGCTTTCTTGTAGCCCCCTTAAGATACTGGAAAGCCACAGTCATAGAATCAACCAGATTGGAAGAGAGCTCCAAGCTCCCCCAGCCCAACCTAGCACCCAGCCCTGGGCAGTCAACCAGACCATGGCACTGAGTGCCTCATCCAGGCTTTTCTTGAACGCCTCCAGGGACGGCAGCTCCACCACCTCCCTGAGCAGTAAGGTCACCTGGGATCATTCTTCTCTCCACAATGAACAGCCCAAACTCCCTCAGTCTCTCCTCATAGCAGAGATGCTGCAGCCCTCTGCTCATCCTTGTGGCCCTTAAAAATGATCATTAAATGATAGAGATTCTACCATTGTTACTCTTTCACAAGCAGTGCCCTGCTTGTTCAGATTCTGCACTGAACTTTCAGGGAAGTTATCACTGTCTCTTAGTAGAATATTCCAGTAAGCCATAGAATAGAATAGAATAAAATAGAATAGAATGGTTTAGGTTGGAAGGGACCTCAAAACTCAGCCAGTTCCAACCCCCTGCCATAGGCAGGGACACCTCCCACTAGAACAGGTTGCTCAAGGACTCATCCAGCCTGGTCTTGAATACCTCCAGGAATGGAGCAGCCACAGCCTTAAACTGCCACAACACTCTAATGCAAACCAAAGTGTTTTTGAGGCCTGAGCTTAGCAGAATCTGTGTAAGTGCCATGCTGAAGCTGATTGGTGTGTTTGGGCTTTGGCTTGCTCTTTGACAGAATTTGAGTCCTCTCTCCCAAATGGTTTGGAGCCTTTCAGCAGAATAGCTGTGAGACACTTTTAAACAGGAGTTGCCTGTGTCCTGCTTGCAAACATCAAATGGTTAACAGGTTTGGGGCCTTTCAGCAGAGTAGCTGTGAGACACTTTTAAACAGGAGTTGCCTGTGTCATGCTTGAAAACATCAGCAGTTCCAGCTGAGTAAGGTGAGATCAGAGGGAAGATGATTTACATAGGTCTTGTTTGGGGTTTATTTTTTACTTTGATTTTTAAAACAATGTTTGAACCATCTGGAGAATGTCCAGGAAAGAGCAGTGAGGCTGGGGAGGGATTGGGAGGGCATCATATGAAGAGTGGCTGAGTGAGCTTGGGATGTTTAGTGTGGAGAAGGCTGAGGGCAGATCTTATTGCTCTCTACAGCTGGCTGAGAGGAGGTTGGAGTGAGGCTGGGGTTGGTCTCTTCTCCCAGGTAAGCAGGCAATGGGTTGAAGTTGTGCTTTGGGAGCACCAAAAGCTCTACTTCCTCCACAACTTCCACAAAGCCAGCAGAGTAAATCCTCTGATAACACCACTTAGGGGATCACTCTAGGGACACTCTGTTCATACAAACCAGATGCTTTCATCTTGTACCCCAAAAAAAGAATCTAAAATTGAAATCAGAAATTTAAACCTCCCCATGGCTGGAGGTGTTTCAGGCCAGGCTGGCTGAGGCTGTGGGCAGCCTGCTCTAGGGTAGGGTGTCCCTGGGCATGGCAGGGGGGTTGGCACTGGATGCTCCTTGTGGTCCCTTCCAACCCTGCCTGGTTCTAGGATTCTGTGATTCTAAATACATTGTCATTAGCTGGCTTTGCCTGTGGCATGCTCCTTGGAAAACAGACAACTGGATGGGATTTAGGAAGGTCACCATGGGGCTGGTGGAGCGTCCAGAAAAGAGCAATGAGGCTGGGGATGGGTTTGGAGGGCATCATACGAGGAGTGGCTGAGTGAGCTGGGGGTGGTTAGTGTGGAGAAGAGAAGGCTGAGGGCAGATCTCATTGCTCTCTACAGCAGCCTGAGAGGAGGTTGGAGTGAGGCTGGGGTTGGACTCTTCTGCCAACTATCCAGCAACAGGACCAGAGGCAATGGTTGTGGCAGGGGAGAGTTAGGTTGGACATGAGGAAAAATGTCTTTAGTGAGAGTGGTGAGGGGTTGGAAGAGGCTGCCCAGGGAGGTGCTGGAGACCCCATGCCTGGAGGTGTTGAAGAAGCTGTAGCTGTGCTGCTTCAGGACATGGTTTGGTGGCCATGGTACTTGGATTAGACTCGAGGATCTTAAAGGTCTTTTCTAGCCTTAATGATTCTGATTCTATGATTCTTGCATGGGATATGTTGTGTAAAAGTCCTCCCCAACCTCTCAAAGGTCTTTATTCTCCTCCTCACGTAGGTTGTTACCCGTTTGAATTCTTTTGTTGTCATTGGTAGGTTTGTTTCTGACAGCAGTGCAGTTGCATTGGATCTCTTCAGCATCAGAGTCCCAGGCAGGTGCAGCCTGTGAAGGTCTTCATGATCTGAGTTCAAACAGAGCTCCATGACCTGTGAGAAAATTCTTTCAGTGACCTGTATAAAATTTCATACAAAAATAGCTGACTCAAAGAGTTTTGTTTTTAAGATATCAAGAGATAATGACATTTGTGTCATAATAGAGTGTCTTCCAAATGGAGCTGTCTTCCAAATGGAGCTGCCTTCCAAATGGAGCTGCCTTCCAAATGGAGCTGCCTTCCAAATGGAGCAAAACAGGGATCTGAAATCAAGAGACACAAGGGAGGTTCTTCTGCCCCTGTGCTCAGCACTACTCAGGCCACCCCTGGAGTGCTGTGTCCAGTTGTGAGCTCCTCCATTGCAGAGAGATGTTGAGGTGCTGGAAGGTGTTTGGAGAAGGGCAGCAAGGCTGGGGAGGGGCCTGGAGCACAGCCCTGTGAGGAGAGGCTGAGGGAGCTGGGGGTGTGCAGCCTGCAGCAGAGGAGGCTCAGGGCAGAGCTCATTGCCATCTACAACTACCTAGGTGGGGTTGGTCTCTTCTGCCAGGCAAGCAGTGACAGAAGAAGGGGACACAGCCTGAAGCTGTGCCAGGGGAGGTCTAGGCTGGATGTTAAGAGGAAGATGTCAGAGAGAGTGATTGGCATTGGAATGGGCTGCCCAGAGAGGTGGTGGAGTGGCCGTGGCTGGAGGTGTTGAAGCCAAGCCTGGCTGGGGCACTTAGTGCCATGGTCTGTTTGGTTGGCCAGGGCTGGGTGCTAGGTTGGTCTGGCTGAGCTTGGAGCTCTCTTCCAACCTGCTTGATTCTATGATTCTATGAAAATACATAAACATGTGCAGATGTGGAAATTTCTGACTGTGCAGTCTTTGTGTGTTGCTCTCTCTGCCGCTCGCCCCTTTTCAGCAGCTCTCCTTTTGTCACCCTCTCCACTATAGTGTTTTATTTTAACATTTGCTGCTATTTTGAGATCACAAAATATGATAAAGAAGAAAACACTTAAAATAGATGATTTCTATAGACAGCAAAATCCTTGCTCCTTTTTGTGCTGCTCAGAGATAGGCAGAAAATGATGGCAGAGCTGCTAGGAAAGGCATTTGTTTCTGCATGGCTTTAAGGAGGTTTATGTATCATCATTAATAAACCACTTTCTTAAGCAGCAGTTTTATTGTTGCAGAGTGGATGCCTAGTTCTGTTTAAACTGCTGCTAATGCAATATTTGCAACTTATCTGCAATGTTATGGAGATTGCCTCTTTTGTAATTGCTATTCACTGGGTGCTGGAGGGGTCTTTACCATCCTGCTGGTAATCATTCTACCAGCAGTGGAGTAGAATTCATCTAGCAGCTCAGCGTTGACCTCACACAGAATGCATTGACTTCTTCCTCACTGTGTTAGGAGGAGAAAAAGGAGAGTTTGGTAATGTGGAATTGAGCAGCTGAAGTTTCAGGTCTGTAATGTTAGAGGTCACTGAAGTGCTGTAAGCAGTTTTAGACCTGATGGCATCAAAAGAGAGAAAACAGCCTCAGAGATGCTGGATTATGAGTGGTTCCTGTCTGTGTTCTGCTTTGGGTTTTTTAAGCATCACAGAAGGCAAATTCCCAGTTCAGGGAGTGGATCTTTTTCCATGGATGCTCTCTGTTGTGCTCTGGATCTGCTGTTGCAGAGCCATCTCAGGAGACACCAAGGCTGGATTATGAGTGGTTCCTGTCTCTGTTCTGCTTTGGGTTTTTTAAACATCACAGAAGGCAAAGTCCTGATTCAGGGAGTGGATCTTTTTCCATGGATGCAAAAGGAGGAAGTGACTGTAGAGCATATCTGCTTTCTGTACACTGAGGAATGATGAAAGAATACCTTAGGGGGAGGGGAATGGGAGAGCAGGTACCAAGATTAGGTAATTCAGCTAATGTAAAAGTAATTGCTGACAGTTTGCTTCGCACAGGGAGCAAACACAATGAAAGCTTTGAGTCCCTGGGTGTGAGAGAATATGCAGTGCTGCTGTTCAGTAGTCATGGGCTGTGTTAGCAGATGGAGTTGACCTCCCCACCCCTTTTCTAGTTTTGATAATTAGAAACATAGAATCAGTCAGAGATCACCGATACCATTGGGTGATTCTGTCATCCATGACCTCCCTGGGCAACCTGTGCCGGTGTCTCACCACCCTCATTGCAGAGACCTGCTTCCTAACATCCAGTTTCAATCTCCTCTTTGCCAGTTTAAACCCATTCCTCCTCCTCCTGTCATTGCAAGACCTTGTCAGTAGTCCCTCCTCAGCCCTTCTGTGCCTCAGATGGTTCAAACTGGCTCCAGCTATTTGACTTGAATGATTTTGATGTGCTTCTGTGCCTCAGGTGGTTCAAACTGGCTCCAGCTATTCGACTGGACTGATTTTTGATGTGCTTATGTGCCTCAGATAGTTGAAACTGGCTCCAGCTATTTGACTGGAATGATCTTGATATGCTTCTGTGCTTCAGATGATTGAAACTGGCTGCAGGTATTTGACTGAAATGATTTTGATGTGCTTCTATGCCTCAGGTGGTCCAAACTGGCTCCAACTATTCGACTTGAATGATTTTGATGTGCTTCTGTGCTTTAAATGGTTGAAACTGACTCCAACTATTTGACTTGAATGGTTTTGATGTGCTTCTGTGCTTTAGATGGTTGGAACTGACTCCAGCTATTCAACTTGAATGATTTTGATGTGCTTCTGTGCCTCAGATGGTTGAAACTGGCTCCAGCTATTTCACTGGAATGATTTTGATGTGCTTCTATGCCTCAAATGGTCCAAACTGGCTCCAGCTATTCGACTTGAATGGTTTTGATGTGCTTCTGTGCCTCAGGTGGTTGAAACTGGCTCCAGCTATTCGACTTGAATGGTTTTCATGTGCTTCTGTGCCTCAGGTGGTCCAAACTGGCTCCAACTATTCGACTTGAATGATTTTGGTGTGCTTTTGTGCTTTAGATGGTTGAAACAGGCTCCAACTAGTCAACTTGAGTGATTTTGGTGTGCTTCTGTGCTTTAGATGGTTGAAACAGGCTCCAACTAGTCAACTTGAGTGATTTTGGTGTGCTTCTGTGCTTTAGATGGTTGAAACAGGCTCCAACTAGTCAACTTGAGTGATTTTGGTGTGCTTCTGTGCTTTTGTCATGTTTGTTTGTTTAATAAACTGGATAACATTGAAGTTTGATCTAATTTGAAGATTCTAAGCCATTTGCTGCACTGAACTGATCTTACAATTACTTCAGTCACTAATCTCAGTCAGATACTAGATTGTTTTTTATCTTGATTTAATTGTTAATTGCTTGATGCTGGAAAAGTGTTGCTTGTAGCTGTTTTTCATCCTGACTTGAGCAGCATAGTTAATTTTTTGGGTCTGAAACAGCTTAGAGGTTTTGTCGGATGCGTTTGGCCAGGTTCTCAATTGCTTCTCTTCATAGCAGCCTCTAAGTTTTGTGGTCATAGTGAGCTGAGTTTAGCTATCTGTGTAAAACTGCCCCAACTTCTAAGGGGCAGCTTGTATTTAATAGAGTTTTCTGGGTGTAGTTAATCCAGTTTAATCAACTGCTGTTTTATGGATGGAAGGTCTTAATGCAGCAAGGACAAAAAAGGACCTTCTGTGACTTCTTCTTTTCTTGCTTGACTGAGAGCTGCTGAAGGCTTGTACTGGGTGTCCTGTGTGATGAAAAGAAACATACCTTTGAACAGCCAATTAATTTGTACAAGTAAGATCAACTCTTTCTGTTGCAAGGGAACTGTTTCAGCTGGGAGAGAAATCTTACTGCTTCTGCTGCTGTCATCCATCTGTTAGAACTGCTTTTTAGTGTTCATCTGCCCAGACAGATGCTATTTCCTCCTCTCCCCAGTAAATCTCTTCTAAAATGGGACAGACCTTTGCTTTCTTTGAAACTTTATAGCCAAGTCCCTTCTACCTGCTGATCATTTAATCCATCAAAGACCTTTATTTAGCTGCATTTAAAAGCAGTTGAAATACTCTTGTCAGTTTTACCACTGAGGTCAGCTTGAATGGTCTTTGCTCTGTCTCCTCGTACTGCCTTTCAGAATTGGTTGCTTTGATTTGTGTGAAGCTTACTACTTATTTACAAGAGTATAATTTTTGTGCATGGAGCAGCTATAAATAGAGTTTGGGATTAGCTGACATCTCAATTATCTGCCTGTGGGTCGTGGAAGATTGAAATAAGATGCCATCTAGTCCATGATGAGCCATAGTTCATCAAGTCTGACAGTTCAAAGTTGCCTGCACTGGTTGCAGAGTCAGGAGAGATCTGTTGATGTGTATTCCCCAGCAAAGGGTGAGAGGCACAATCCTGAACGTCAGAATTCCCACCTAAATGTAAGGAGAAACTTCTTCCATTTAAGGGTGATGGAGTGCTGGACCAGGCTGCCCTGACAGGTGTTGGAGTCTCCATCTCTGGAGACATTGCAAAGCTGCCTGAACATGTTCCTGTGTGCCCATTCCATGAACAGAATCACAGAAACGTTCCATTTGGAAAAGCCCCTCAGGATCACAGAGTCATAGAACCAAGCAGGTTGGAAGAGAGCTCCAAGCTCAGCCAGCCCAACCTAGCACCCAGCCCTGCCCAACCAACCAGACCATGGCACTAAGTGCCCCAGCCAGGCTTGGCTTCAACACCTCCAGCCACGGCCACTCCACCACCTCCCTGGGCAGCCCATTCCAATGCCAATCACTCTCTCTGCCAACAACTTCCTCCTCACATCCAGCCTAGACCTCCCCTGGCACAACTTGAGACTGTGTCCCCTTGTCCTGTTGCTGGCTGCCTGGCAGCAGAGCCCAACCTCACCTGGCTACAGCCTCCCTTCAGGTAGCTGCTGAGGTGTGTGCTGCACGTTGTGTTTTGCTGGCCACCTGTCTTGCTGTTTCCTGATGGCAAAGTGGTACCTTTGGTCTGCAGAATAAAACAGGGTTGTGGGAGTTGGCAAAGCCAAATGTTGAGGTTCCAGGGTAATTTTTTTTAGTTTGAAGAACTTAGAGGCAGGATGTTGTTATTTAAAGCAGAATTTCAGTTCCTGTCCAAGTCTGTCAGTGTCTTGGGAACCAAACCCAAGGAGCTGATGTAAATGCAGCCTTGCAAGGCAGAGATGCAAGAAATGCTCATTGCCTCTCTAGACACTCTGAAAAGTAGGATTAGTTTTGCCTTATGATTGATTTCCTTGGCTCCAAAAGCTTGGTACAGGTGCTCCTGCTCTGGCAGCAGGGTTGGACTAGATGATCTTTTGAGGTCCCTTGCAGCCCCTGACATTCTGCAGTTCCATGCTTCTGTGTCAGGGGAAGGTCATTAGAAGATTCTCCAAATGGATGGAGAACGAGGCAGTAGGTGATGGAGGTAGAAGAAGGAAAACTTGCTGCTTAGCCTGGGAAGAAGTGGTTAAGTGGCAGTGTTCCCTCTGTCCTCTCTTGCTCTGTTGGTTGTATGGTTTTGACTTGAGAGAGACTCTGTGCCAGCATCTGAGGATGTGCTTCCTCCTGCAGCTGCTTGGCTATATTGCAGACCGTGCCAGTGTTGGTACTGGGGGTGGATGGGCAGAGGAGGTTGTCAAAAGAGCCATCACTTACAGAACAGTAGGGTTCCTTGTCTCTCTTTGTGTTTACTTGGGCTCCACACAGCTCCATCCTGCTGCCTCTTCCCCTTTCTCTCCTGGCACTCCATGCAGCAGCAGGCACCTCTCTTTAAGTGCTGGCTCTTGCTTGTGCTTTCCCTGCCTGCACAGCTCTGCTGAGCAGTCTCCTTCAGCCAGCACGCAGGGGCTCACACTCCCCATCGGAGCATCCCGTCACAAGCTGTTCCTGCTAGCAGCAGGGCTCTGAGGAGCTTTCAGGTCTGTTTGTTGGGTTTGCTTTCAGGATTTCAGTGTGAGCTGTCAGTGTGCTCTGGGAGCCCAGAGAGAAACCAGAGCCTGGGCTGCAGCAAGAGCAGTGTGGGCAGCAGGGCGAGGGAAGTGATCCTCCCCTTCTACTCTGCACTGCTGAGACCCCACCTGGAGTACTGCATCCAGTGCTGGAGCCCCCGGGACAAGAGGGATGTGCAGGTGCTGGAAGGTGTCCAGAGAAGGGCCACAAGTATGCTCAGGGGGCTGCAGCAGCTCTGCTGTGAGGATGGACTGAGGGAGTTGGGGCTGTGCAGGCTGGAGAGGAGAAGGCTCCCAGGTGACCTCATTGTGGCCTTTCAGTATTTTAAGAAGGCTACAAGAAAGCTGGGGAGGGACATTTTAAGGTGTCAGGTAGTGATAGGACTGGGGAGAATGGAGCAAAGCTGGAAATGGTAGATTCAGACTGGATGTTAGGAAGAAGTTGTTGAGCATGAGGGTGGTGAGAGCCTGGAATGGGTTGCCCAGGGAGGTGGTGGAAGCCTCATCCCTGGAGGTGTTTAAGGTCAGGCTGGATGAGGCTCTGGCCAACCTGATCTAGTGTGAAGTGTCCCTGTCTGTGGCATGGGGGTTGGAACTGGATGATCCAAGATAAAATGGAAATAAAGCTGTTACTGGGAGTGCCTCCTTGCTCAGGCCTAATGGACAGATGAAAATCACCATGAGAGCAGAACAGAGAAACTAATGGCAGTGCTGTGGGAATATTTTTGTTCATAAGAGCAAAAATAGAAGAGATGATATTGGTTTGTGAAGTCCAGTTACTGTGGTGTCCAGAAGGAGTTAACCTGATTGGGCTGAGAAAACAAAGACACTGAGGACAGTGGCTAAAAGTTACTGCTCTGGAGCTGCCTTCTGAATTCTTCACTTAGAATATGAAAGCTTTTTTAGTGCAGAGAGACAATCCCCACGGTCTGATGAGAGAGTTAAGTTTAGTAGCCCAAGGGTTGTCAGCAACTTGTGAACCTTTATGTGACAGGATGAGGTTGAACAAGGCCAAGTGCAGGGTTCTACGCTTTGGCCACAACAACCCCAAGCAGCACTACAGGCTGGGGACAGAGTGGCTGAGAGCAGCCAGGCAGAGAGGGAGCTGGGGGTGCTGGGAGAGAGGAGCTGAAGAGGAGGCAGCAGTGCCCAGGTGGGCAGCAGAGCCAATGGCATCCTGGGCTGGCTCAGGAGCAGTGTGGGCAGCAGGACAAGGGAGGTTCTTCTGCCC
>WAAF01009145.1:0-25277 GCA_013400475.1 Tricholaema leucomelas | reverse complement strand
AGGTCTGGGCTGGATGTTAGGAGGAAGTTGTTGGCAGAGAGAGTGATTGGCATTGGAATGGGCTGCCCAGGGAGGTGGTGGAGTGGCTGTGCCTGGAGGTGTTGAAGCCAAGCCTGGCTGGGGCACTTAGTGCCATGGTCTGGTTGGTTGGGCAGGGCTGGGTGCTAGGTTGGGCTGGATGAGCTTGGAGCTCTCTTCCAACCTGGTTGATTCTGTGATCTCTGCTTCTAAACCAGCAGTTTTAGGAGCAGTACTGCTCTAACCCATTTTGAAGGAAAAGAGAAGATCCTGATGTAAAAAGACAAGTTGCTAAGGACTGTGAGCAGCAATCCTGTGAGACTTTGTTATTCATCAAGAAAAAACCCTGTTGGTGGGTGGTTAAAATGTTACTTGCATCAAATGTGTCCTGCTCTCAAATGCTCCTGCTCTACCTTCAGGTTGTTGCTCACACAACTCAGCAAGTTTGGGTTTTCTTTAACACCTTAGGTGGGTTTGGGCCATTTTCCAGTTTAATCTACAGGTTGGTGGAGACATGTGAACCACAGAGTCCCTGAAGGGTAGGGGCTGGAGGGGACCTCCGGTCCAACCCTCTTGGAGAGCAGGAGCACCTAGAGCAGATCACACAGGAATGTGTCCAAGCAGCTCTTGAATATCTCCAGAGAGGGAGACTCCACACTCCCCCTGGGCAGCCTGTTCCGGGGCTCTGGCACCCTCGCAGGGAGAAAATTCCTCCTCACAGTTCCATGGAACTTCCTTTGCCTCCACTTCCACCTAATGCCCCTTGTCCTGGCATTGAGCATCACCCAGCAGAGCCTGGACAAGGGGCAATGGGTGGAAGTGGAGGCATAGGAAGTTCCATGGAACTGTGAGAGTGACAGAGCCCTGGAGCAGCCTGCCCTGGGGGGATTGTGGAGTCTCCTTCTGCAGAGATATTCAAAACCCACCTGAATGTTTTCAGTCTGCTCTGGGTGCTGCTGCTCTGGCAGGGGGTTGGACTGGGTGATGGATAGGGCTGGGTGCTAGGTTGGACTGGATGATCTTGGAGGTCTCTTCCAACCTGGTTGATTCTATGATTCTATTCTATGATCTGTGGAGTTCCCTTCCAGCCCCTAACATTCTCTGGTTCTGTGATCTCATGTTTGCCTGCAGCTGGTACTGCACAGCGAAGGGCTGTAAGACAGGGCAAGGATTTTGGCTGTGTCAATCTATTGCTGCCAGCCATCTCCTCTTGCAGAAGTTGCCACTTCCAGCAGCAGGAATACCGCAGCAGGATGTCTCTGCACACCACTTTGCAGTCTGGTTACTGACTATGGTCCCACGTTTCTCAGTACCTCAAGCAAACGTGGCTGAGAGGAGGAGGAGGAGTGTGCTGTGTTCTCCCCATCCTCCTCCTGTGCAACAGGGTTGCTACGTTTGGCAGAGATGGGTGGTGATAGTAACAGCTCAGGCATCTAGAGTGAAATCCTCCAAGCTTGGCTGAGATGGTGTTCAGAATAGCACTCATACTGCTAGTCTGGGTTTAATGACACCAGGTGCATGTTGCTGCTCTGGAAGCTCTGATGTAACAGTGCACTGCAGTGTAGTGCACAAGGTGCTGGAGTGTGAGCTTGCAGCACAGAAGGCAAATGGCAGCTTGGGCTGCATCCAAAGCAGTGTGGCCAGCAGGTCCAGACAGGGGATTCTGCCACTTTGCTGTGCTGAGACCTCACCTGGAGTACTGCATCCAGCTCTGGAGCCCTCAAGGCATGAAGTATATGGACCTGATGGAATGGGTCACAGAAATCATCAGGAGGTTGGAGCACCTCTGCTACGAGGTCAGGTGGAGGGAGCTGGGGGTGTGCAGCCTGGAGAAGAGAAGGCTCCAGGCAGACCTAAGAGCAGCCTGTCAGGACCTGAAGCAGATCCAGGCAGGCTGCAGAGGGACTGTTGGCAAAGGCTTGCAGGGACAAGAAGAGGGCAGTGGTTTGAAATGAGAGCAGAGCAGATTGAGATTGGCTGTGAGGAACAAGTTCTGCAGCAGGAGGCTGCTGCAACATTGCAATAGGCTGCCCAGGGAGGGAGTTGGGGAACTATCCTTGGAGATCGTCAAGGTGAGGCTGGACAAGGCTGTGAGCAACCTGCCCTAGTGGAGGATGTCCCTGCTGAGTGTAGGGGGAGTTGGACTGGATGAGCTTTGGAGGTCCCTTCCCAGCCAAACTGTTCTTTGATTCTGAGATCTAGTTGGGTTTTTGTGTACCTTCCAGAGGCAGCAATGGCAGTGAGCAGTTGTTTTGGTTTGGGTTTTTTTTTGACAGTGATGGTTATTCAGTGGCTCCTTCATCCAGCATTATGAAGTGTGATGGCATTCAGAGAGTTGAGTCTTTACAAACTACAGATTACTTTGTTCTCTTGTAGAAGGAAGAACTCCATCTGAGCTCTGTCTCCTTCACAGATGCTAACATAATCAGAGTTACAGCCTGATGTCTGCAATAGCTGGGGTGGCTGTAGATAGGAAGTGCTTTTGGAGCTCCAGATGGATCACAGGATCACAGGATGTTAGGGGTTGGAAGAGACCCAAGGAGATCATCAAGTCCACCACCCTCCTCCCCCCTGCTAGAGCAGGAGCACACATTCAAGCTCAGATCACACAGGAACACATCCAGACAGGCCTGGAAAGGCTCCAGAGAAGGAGACTCCACAACCTCTCTGGGCAGCCTGTGCCAGTGCTCTGGCACCCTTACAGCCAAGAAGTTCCCCCTTGTGTTGAGCTGGAACCTCCTGTGCTGCAGCTTCCATCCATTGCTGCTTGTCCTGTCCCAGGGAGCAGTGAGCAGAGCCTGTGCCCCCCTCCTGACCCCCAGCCCTCAGATATTGATAAACATTGATTAAATCCCCTCTCAGTCTTCTCCAGACTAAGCAGCCCCAGGTCCCTCAGCCTCTCCTCACCAGGCAGTGCACCAGTCCCCTCATCATCCTCATAGCCCTCCACTGGACCCTCTCCAGCAGATCCCTGTCCCTCCTCAACTGGGGAGCCCCAAACTGAAGGCAGTATTGAAGATGAGGTCTCAGCAGGGCAGAGTAGAGGGGCAGGAGAAGCTCCCTTGATCTGCTGGACACACTCTGCTTAATGCACCCCAGGACCCCATTGGCCTTCTTGGCCACAAGGGCCCGTGAAGATGGGTGTTCAGTGTGATGAAGATGGGTGTTCAGTGTGATGAAGATGGGTGTTCAGTGTGATGAAGATGGGTGTTCAGTGGTTACACTCTGCCTTGCCTTTGCTTCAGTGCTGTGTCAGCTTTAGTAAATCCTGCCAGACTTAACATGAATCCCACATGTCTTTGGCCTGACAGCTGAGCAGTGTTCCTACAGTCCAGAAATCAAAGGGCCTTGTAGGTCATATTTGGTCTTCAGGCTTTGTGGTGCTCCAGGTCTAGGTTAGGAAAGCAGCATTACTGAATCCAGTGTAGTTTGGGGGTTGGGTTGGTTTGGGGTTTGTTTGTTGTGGTATAGTTGGAGGGTTTTTTTTTTCCCCCTTTTATTTCCCTCAGAGGGGTTGTGGAGTCTCCCTCTCTGGAGATATTCAAACCCTGCCTGGATGTGTTCTGGTGTGATCTGCTCTGGCTGCTCCTGCTCTGGCAGGGGGTTGAACTGGCTGAGCTTTGGAGGTCCCTTCCAGCCCCTGACATTCTGTGATGCTGTGATACCCTACTTGTGCAGCAAGATTCATAAAGGACCATCCTGATCTTAAATTTTTTTCCAACTCAGATGATTCCATGATTACTCTGTTCTCCATCCTATATCCACAAGCCCAGGGAGGTGGTGGAGTCACCATCCCTGCTGGTGTAAAAAAGCCATTTGGCTAAGGAGCTCAGGGACATGGTCTAACAGTTGTGTACAGGGAGATGTTAGGTTACGGTTGGACTCAATGGTCATAGAATCATCCAGGTTGGAAGAGTCTTTTCCAAGCAGGTGATTCTATGATTCTTGTCAATGCTCTGAGGTGTTTAAATGGTAAGTTTACAAAAATTGAGAAGTACACATCAGCAGAGAGATGCTAGCCAAAGAGGGTGTTTGTGAAGCATCAATATTCAAAGTAAGGAAAAGCAGCAAAGGAAACAGTGCCATGGTCTAGTTGATTGGACAGGGCTGGGTGCTAGGTTGATCTTGGGTGCTGGATGATCTTGGAGGTCTCTTCCAACCCAGTTGATTCTGTGATCCTTAGTTTTGCTGCATTCCACACCAGACTGCCTTCAGAGTTCTGTATGTCACTGCACCCTCATACAGGCAGCTTTGAGACTGCTTAGTGAAGTGCACAGAAGAGCTTGCAGAAAGGAAAAGTAGTGCACCTGAGAGGCAGATGAAAGAAGGAGGAATCTGAAGGAATCACAGAACCTTAGAGGTTGGAAGGGACCTCCAGAGGTCATCCAGTCCAACTGCTCTGCCAAAACACCCTGGAGGTGTTCAAGGCCAGGCTGGATGAGGCCTCGAGGGACCTGTTCTAATGGAAGGTGTCTCTGCCTATGGCAGGAGATTGGAAATGGCTGAGCTTTGAGGTCCCTTCCAACCTGACTGGTTCTGTGATTCCAGGCTGTGGGTGTTTGTTGTGTGCTTGCAGCGTGTGAGGAGAAGCAAGAAGCACAGCTCCTGTCTGCCCTGCTGCAGTTCTTCATCCTCTTTGTCATTCAGAGCAGTGACTCAGGCGTTCCAAGCTGTCATTCTCTAGGTGGAAGGACAGGACATATTTCCCTTCACCTCCCTTCACAGGATCACAGCAATTTAGAGGCTGGAAGGGACCCCTGCCAGAACAGGATCCCCTAGGGTAGTCCACACAGGAATGCATCCAGGTGGGATTGGAAGGTCTGCAGAGAAGGAGACTCCACAACCTCTCTGGGCAGCCTGCTCCAGGGCTCTGCCACCCTCACTGCAAAGAAATTTCTCCTCCTGTTGAGCTGAAACCTTCTCTGTTCCAGCTTCCCTCCATTGCTCCTTGGGTTATTGCTGCTGACCACCCAAAAGAGCTTGGCCCCCTCCACTTGACACCCACCCCTCAGCTATTGACAGATATTGCTCAGATCTGCTCTCAGCCTTTTCCTTTCCAGACTAAAGAACCCCAAGGCTCTCAGTCTCTCTCCACGTGGGAGATACTGAAGTCCTCCAGTGAATGAGGCTTGCTGTCATCACTGAGACCTTGCTGTGTGACATTCCTCTTCATGCTCTTAGGCTTTTCTACTTCTGAACAGTTAGCTTCATGCAAATGAGAAAAGCTCTGTTGCCCTCTCTTCTGAGGAAATGCAATTTGAGCTTGAAAGTCAAGCTTTAGTGTAGGATACCTGAAGGTAGCCTGTCTGGTTTCACTTCTGGTTCTCTGCTCAGTCACTGCAAGATGTGTATTTATCATTCAACTGGAGCTGAGTGCCTGACATAGATGTGAGCATAAAGCTTACCTAGAGAAACTTTTAACTCTTCAAGTGCCATTTCTAACTGGAGACACTCAATTTGAGGTCTGCATTTGGCTGTGAAACCATTCTGCTGCAGAAGATGGTGCTGCCATATGGATGCTGTTGCTTGGGTGGAGCAGTGCCAGAGGCATTAATAACATTTCCATTGTGCCCACACACTTCAGATGTCACCAGCAGCTGATTTAATAACACAGCTTTTGTTGCACACTAACAGATCTCTGTTTCTCTTCTCCATTAATTTCTCCACTGGAAAGACACAGGAATTGCAGATAGCATAAACTGAGACACTTCTGTCTTCAGCCACTGGTGGCTTTAGTAAAGGAATGGTTGTTCTGAGAGCAGAATAGGCTCAGTTGTAAAAGACAAGACTTTACTTTTGGTTTAAAATGGAAAATATCTGTGATTATCAACAAAATCATTCCAAGTGTGTATGTGACACTAATTTTAGGGAATGAAAGGTGGGAATAATTAAACTTTTAATTGGCTTGTTTTTAATCCAAGTAGCCTTATTTGAAGTATAGCTGAGGGCTTACATTTCATTTCCATCCATATCCTGGACTCCCATCAAAAGCAGTGTGACCAGAAGGATGCAGGAGGTGATTCTGCCTCTCTCCTCTCTTGAAACCTCACCTGGGGTCCAGTTCTGGTGCCCCCAGCAGAAGAAGGACATGAAGCTGATGGAGTGGGTCCAGACACTCCAGCCCTCTGATCGTATTTCTCGAGGGGGACAAAGATGATCAGAGGGCTGAAGAACCTCACATGTGGGGACAGGCTGAGAGAATCATAGAATCAACCAGGTTGGCACAGACCTCCAAGATCATCCAGCACAACCTAGCACCCAGCCCTGCCCAACCAACCAGACCATGGCACTAAGTGCCCCAGCCAGGCTTGGCTTCAACACCTCCAGCCACGGCCACTCCACCGCCTCCCTGGGCAGCCCATTCCAATGCCAATCACTCTCTCTGCCAACAACTTCCTCCTCACATCCAGCCTAGACCTGCCCTGGCACAGCTTCAGGCTGTGTCCCCTTCTTCTGTTGCTGGCTGCCTGGCAGCAGAGCCCAACCCCAGCTGGCTACAGCCTCCCTGCAGGGAGCTGCAGACAGCAATGAGCTCTGCCCTGAGCCTCCTCTGCTGCAGGCTGCACACCCCCAGCTCCCTCAGCCTCTCCTCACAGGGCTGTGCTCCAGGCCCCTCCCCAGCCTTGCTGCCCTGCTCTGGACACCTTCCAGCACCTCAACATCTCTCTGCAATGGAGGAGCCCACAACTGGACACAGCACTCCAGGGGTGTCCTGAGCAGTGCTGAGCACAGGGGTGGGCAGAAGAACCTCCCCTAGCTGGCAGAAAGAGTCTAATGGTTTTCAAGCTGGGGCAGGTTTGACTCCCAAGCCTCATGGGCTGTGGCATTCAGAAGGAAACTACCCCAAACCAGAAGGCAGATCTGTCTGTCCCAGCTTTGCCATTCAGTTTCACTTTTGACTTAGGAGGGCTTTGGGTTTTGGCTGTTGATGTGACAAGCTGTTTACCTTGGCAGAGCTGAGCCTAAGACCAGCCTTAGTTGGTTAATATAAAATGAATTTAAGCTCACTGTCCAGGGAAGAAGAAGACTGGGAGGGGATCTGAGCAGTACCTGAGAGGTGAGTGTCAAGTGGAGGGGGCCAAGCTCTTTTTGGTGGTCAGCAGCAGTAAGCCAGTGGGTGTCAAGTGGAGGGGGCCAAGCTCTTTTTGGTGGTCAGCAGCAATAAGCCAAAGAGCAATGGATACAGACTGGAGCAGAGGAGGTTTCAGCTCAACAGGAGGAGAAAATTCTTTGCAGTGAGGGTGCCAGAGCCCTGGAGCAGGCTGCCCAGAGAGGTTGTGGAGTCTCCTCTGCAGACTTTCCAACCCCACCTGGATGCATTCTTGTGTGGTCTGCCCAAGGGGATCCTGCTTTTGGCAGAGCAGTTGGACTGGATAGTCTCTGGAGCTCCCTTCCAGCCTCTAAGGTTGTATGTGATTGAGTGTGTGATTGTGATTGTGTGTCTGTGATTGCTTGAGTGTGTGTGAGTGTGATTGAGTGTGTGTGAGTGTGTGTGAGTGATTGTGTGAGTGTTTTCGCCCATCATGAGTTCCTGTACAAACCAGGACACTGTTGTGGTCCAGTTCCTGAACAGAAATCTAGCACAGCACTTGAAGAACAAGATCTGTTTGTCCTTAGAGACTGGCAGCTTTATTCCTAGCAGAGCTGGATCAGTGTTGTCTCCAGTATCCACCTTTCCAGACAGCCAAAATTGCACTTCAAAAGGAACAATAAAGAGAAATGTGGCTGGCAGCATGGCTGTCCCAGGGCAGAGTTTGAGGGGGTGCAGCATCCTTTAGAGAATGAGATTGATTGAAAAACTCCCAACTGCATGGAGCTGTACATTAGAAAGCACTTTTGAGCTGTCAGAGGCTCTGCAGCCTTCAGTGGTGTGACAAAGGGGAGTTCTGAGCCATGTCAGCAGTGCCTTCCTGTTGGAGGTGTTGAAGCCAAGCCTGGCTGGGGCACTTAGTGCCATGGTCTGGTTGGTTGGACAGGGCTGGGTGCTAGGTTGGGCTGGCTGAGACTTCCAACCTGCTTGATTCTATGACAACCTGCACATCTGTGAGGCATGCTCTTATTCCTCTTCCCAAGCTCTGCTCTTGGTTGCCTTTGAAGAGTTTCTAAACATCTTGATTGTGTGGTCCCTTCTTGGTGACTCCTACGCCTCTGACAGCTTACACACTCTTAGGTTACAGTAATCAAACTCTCTGAGAGGAGACAGCTCCTAAAAATATTTATGTGTGGCTGTTAATAAGTGGAAACTTTTATAGACAAACAAGAGCCTGCACAGTAAAAGGGTTTTTTTCCCCTTAATCAAACATCCAGTAAAACAAAAGTGCTTGAACAGCTGCAGCTGTCTGTATATGAATGAGTGCAAGGCAGACAAACCCCAGGGAGCTAACTCCAGTGCCTCCAGCCTGCACAAGCAGCTGTAGAGTCTACTCAGCAGCCCAGCCTTACTTTCTGGTCTCTCCTGTTAAGAATGAGGACATAATGAATAGGCAAACTGAACAGTGAAGAGTCCTGTCTGCTCTGCAGCTCTCTTAGGGGAGTCCTGTTGTTCTGTTGCTGGTTGCCTGGCAGAGGAGCCCGACCCCAGCTGGCTACAGCCTCCCTTCAGGTACTTGTAGACAGCAGAAACTACTACAGACATGAAAGGCAAGGAGAAAGGCCTCTAGAGGTGCATGAGCAGCAGGAAGAAGGCTAGGGAGAGCTGCTGAATGGCAATAAGGGCCTTATCACAGAGGTACTTAAAACCTTAATGCCTCTGCCTGATGGTCATGCTGCCCTTCAGCAACCTGAGGCAGTGCAGGGTGGGACAAGACAAGCAGCTGATGGAAATAGAAACAAGAAAGTTCCTAGCAGGCTGTAGAGAAAGCCTTTTTCTGCCAGTCAAGCAGGGGAGCAGGTTCTGCTGCGTGGCTCTCTGTCCTTGGAGGTTTTCAAGACCCATGTGAACAAAGCCTTGAGCAACCTGATTTGACCTCTGAGCTTGTCTTACTTTGAACAGAAAGCTGAACTAGAGGCCTGAGGTCACTCCTGCTCTGTTCTTTCAGTTAAGCATCCTGCTTTTCAAGGCCTCTTAGGATGTCAGCTTGTGATGTGTGGTGCCACTCTCTTGCTCTTCAGTACCTGCTTTAGCAAGCCTCTTGTCAACTGGTTTCAGAATGGTTTGGGACTTCCCAGGAGCAGCAATAGCTGAATATTATCAGCTGTAGCCTTGTGTCTGGTGTGTATCTGAAGGTCAGAACACTTTTAGCTGTGACTTTCAGGTTCTGGGGGAGGGAGATGTGGCATTTTGAGGGTGGAAAGGGTTAATTCTTGTTTTCTGCCAGTTTAGCTCAATTCATCCAGCAAGGCTGCTCATTTCAGCAGAGCCTGTTTGCTGCCTTTGGTATCATGGTTAACTTTGCAAGCTGTGTGGCATCTTTGTGGGGTTCTTGCAGGGTTCACACAGCAATTGTTTGTGCTTCTCTGCTGTCTGTATGGTTAAAGTGTAAAACGTTGGGTGGAACATACTGGGGCATGGGTTTCCACTGAAGAAAACAGAAGTAGGAGGTTGCAAATGTGGCTATCCTTGATCTTCTCAGTCTGACTCCTCCTGGTAGATGCTTGATGAGCCACTAAATACAGCTATGGCTGCCGTGTTTGGACATGTCAGCTGGGTTAGTTTGGGTTCTCTGAAGGAGTTTATCTCTCTTTGTGATGATGCTGCAGGCTCAAAGTAGAGTGGCTGGAAAGCAGCCTGGTGGAAAAGGATCTGGGGGTGCTGGTGGAGAGCTGAACGTGAGCCAGCAGTGTGCCCAGGTGGTCAAGAAGGCAAACAGCATCCTGGCTTGGATCAAACCCAGTGTGGCCAGCAGTGGTGGTGCCCTTGTACTCAGCACTGGTGAGGCCACAGCTGGAGTGCTGGGTTCAGTTCTGGGTGCCACAGGATAGGAAAGACAGTGAGGTGCTGGAGAGTGTCCAGAGAAGAGCAATGAGGCTGGGGAGGAGTTTGGAGGGCATCATATAAGCAGCAGATGAGGGAGCTGGAGGTGTTTAGTGTAGAGAAGAGAAGGCTGAGGGCAGATCTTGCTCTCTACAGCTGCCTGAAAGGAGGCTGGAGTGGGGCTGCTGGTGGTCTCCTCTCCCAAGTACCCAGCAATAGCAAGAGAGGAAATGAAATGGTTAAGTTGTGCCAAAGGAGGTTTAGGTTGGACATGAGGAAAAAAACCTCTTCAGTGAGAGAGTGGTGAGGGGTTGGAACAGGGAGGTGGTAGACTGCCCATGCCGGGAGGTGTTGAAGAAGCTGTAGATGTGCTTCAGGATATAGTTTAGTGGTCATGGCAGTTGGGTTACAGTTCGACTTGATGATCTTAAAGGTCTTTTCCAGCCTTAATGGTTCTGTGATTCCATGGCTGCTTTAATTCTCTGCAGAGACTCTCTTGTGTGGGTGGTTCCAAGGGGTGCTGAGTCCTTTCAGGGAAAGACAAAGGTACACAGCGTAATGGTGGCGAGCACATACTGCACCTCGGGTAGAAGTCATGCAGAGCAGCAGGAGTATTTGAGTCTTTGGATCATCCTCTGATGCATAATCATAAATGAAAGCAGTTTTGTCCCTGCTTGCTGAAAGCCTGTGAGAGCAGAGCACGTTCAGGCAGCAGAGCTCTCTGCTTCCGTGTAAACCGCAGCAAAACTTAGCACGGTGCAACAGATTCTTGCTACACCATCTTTAGGTGATGTGTTTAGAAAGGCAGATGCAGTACCTTGAGGTCCTTAGGTAGCTGAGAACCTTTCCAGAAAAAGAAATGCCTAGACAGGCTGGATGGGTAGGCAGAGGCCAAGGGGATGAGATTTAAGAAGGCCAAGTACAGGGTTCTGCACTTTGGCCACAACAACCCCAAGCAGCACTACAGGCTGGGGACAGAGTGGCTGAGAGCAGCCAGGAAGAAAGGGACCTGGGGGTATTGGTGGATAGTAGGCTGAAGATGAGCCAGCAGTGTGCCCAGGTGGGCAGCAGAGCCAATGGCATCCTGGGCTGGCTCAGGAGCAGTGTGGGCAGCAGGACAAGGGAGGTTCTTCTGCCCACCCCTGTGCTCAGCACTGCTTAGGCCACCCCTGGAGTGCTGTGTCCAGTTGTGGGCTCCTCCATTGCAGAGAGATGTTGAGGTGCTGGAAGGTGTTTGGAGAAGGGCAGCAAGGCTGGGGAGGGGTCTGGAGCACAGCCCTGTGAGGAGAGGCTGANCAAGCCTGGCTGGGACACTTAGTGCCATGGTCTGGTTGACTGGATAGGGCTGGGTGCTAGGTTGGACTGGATCAGCTTGGAGATCTCTTCCAATCTGGTTGATTCCATACCCAAGCAATAAATCTGACTTCTGTGATGCTACAAGAGTAGATAGTGCTGGAGTGCCACTAACTGATTTCCTTCAAACAGTAAGAGCAAATGTGTGGTGGTTGTTACCTTACCCATAATGGGAACTCTTTTCCAACCAGGTATATTCTGTGATTCTTACCTATAGTGGCCATTTTTGTGTAGTTTTTTGTTCTTTGACCCTTCTGGTAGCAGTTACTCCCAGAACGTTCCCATTACACCTTGCCTATTTGATGTGCTCTGGTGGCAAAGCTGAATATATTACTTTCATTGAGGAGATGTCACTGAGTTGGTGTATTTTTATTCCTTTTTAAGGCCTGAAAGCTTAAATGTGGTCCCTGATTGTGCCTTTGTATGTGCCTGTTGCAGTGGAGGCCATAGTGGAGTTTGACTACAAAGCTCAACATGACGATGAGCTGACGATCACTGTGGGTGACATCATCACCAACATCAAGAAGGATGATGGAGGCTGGTGGGAAGGACAGCTCAAAGGCAGAAGAGGTTTGTTCCCTGACAACTTTGTAAGAGTGAGTACAAAGTGGAACTGTTCTTGTGTTGTGTGTATATGTTTTTATGTACTCTGCTGTTTGGGCTCATTATCAGCCTCTGTGTCTTGGTTTTTGGTGTATCCAGGCCCATACCCTGGTGTGATGCAATGCTGCTTTGAGGCTCTGGTACAGAAAATGAGACTGCTTTTTTTTGCAAGGGCAGTGTAGCTGAAAAGAAATGGAGCTACCCCTACATTTCCCTGCTGCTCTCTGCCTCTGTTTGACTCTGTGACCTGGGAGCCTACCCCTGCATTTCTCTGCTGGTCAGTGGTTATATTTGACTGTGTGACCTGGGAGCCTGCCCCTGCATTTCCCTGCTGCTCACTGGTTCTGTTTGACTGTGTGACCTAGGAGCCTACCCCTGCATTTCTGTGCTGCTCACTGGTTATATTTGACTGTGTGAGCTAGGAGCCTGCCCCTGCATTTCCCTGCTGCTCACTGGTTCTGTTTGACTGTGTGACCTAGGAGCCTACCCCTGCATTTCCCTGCTGCTCACTGGTTCTGTTTGACTGTGTGACCTAGGAGCCTACCCCTGCATTTCTGTGCTGCTCACTGGTTCTGTTTGACTCTGTGACCTAGGAGCCTACCCCTGCATTTCTGTGCTGCTCACTGGTTCTGTTTGACTGTGTGACCTAGGAGCCTACCCCTGCATTTCTCTGCTGGTCAGTGGTTATATTTGACTGTGTGACCTAGGAGCCTGCCCCTGCATTTCCCTACTGCTCACTGGTTATTTTTGTGTGTGACCTAGAAACCTACCTGCCCATTTCTCTGCTGGTCAGTGGTTATTTTTGACTGTGTCACCTAGGAACAAAGTGATTGTTCTAGAACAATTTCTGTGCCATGGCCTTTGTAGTATTTTCTCATCTCTGCAACTGCTGCTTCCTCCTCCAGAGTGCTTTCTTAGGACTTACAGTAGCTTTTTGTGAGTACTTACTCCTGGCTAAACTAATGGAGAATAATAGTAATAAAAGTTAACTAAATAAATCATTACTCTCTATTTTATGTGATGTGCTAAATAGCTGGCAGTGATTTTAGCAAAGCCATTCAAAGTTTCAGGAGTATTTTATCTTTACTTTTTTAGTAGCCATCTATGTGTGCCTACAGAGTTCTTCACTTCTGAGATTGGCTGTTAGTGCCTCTGGGCCTCCTTGGTTTGTCCTTGCAGACTTAGGCTGTTAGTTTCTGTAAAGCTCCATAAATTTGGCTCTCTGCTGTGGGACAGAGAGCAAGAACTACAGTAAATTACATAAGTAGGTTTTATGTTAATCTGTTGCTACAGCTTTAGAGGATCTTTGGGAGTTTCCCTCTTCCTCCTCCTTCAGACTGTGTGAGCCCTGATGTGTGTTCAGACGTGCACGTAGTGAAGTAGTTGAATTTTACTTCAGTAGTGCTGTGTGGGTCGAGGTAATTTGGGGAAATGGATTGGTGGCAAATTCCTGGAGCCTGAGCCTGACCAGAGAGCAGGTCAGGGGAACCCCAGGTGTTCCTGTGGGAACAACACTGCATCCTGATCCTTAGTTTTGTCTTTGCTAGGAAGAAAGAACAGCTCCGTGTCTGTCAGGCATCAGTGGTTAGGAGGCAGTTAAGGCTTCAAGGGAAAGGAAGAGGAGAGGGAAAAAGGCTGCTTGGTAACCTCTGCAAATCCACATTTTGGGAGAAGGGGAAGAAATTGCGTTGGGATATGTTGGTAACATTCTTCTGCTTGCACTGTGATGCACTGGGAAGTTCTGTGGGACAAAAGCAGATTTCCTCTAACATTTCTGCTGGCTGATCTTTGAAATCTGCTGCTGGGTTTAGGAGGGGTTGGATTTATTGTCCTACATAAATGTAGCCCAGGGGCAAGGTCCTGCAGCTGGGCTGAGGCAATGCCAAGCACCAATCCAGGCTGGGCAGTGAGTGGCTGGAGAGCAGCCCTGAGGAGAGGGACTTGGGGGTGCTGCTGGAGGAGAAGCTCAGCAGGAGCCAGCAGTGTGCACTTGCAGCCCAGAAAGCCAAGCAGAGCCTGGGCTGCAGCAGCAGAAGTGTGGCCAGCAGGGCCAGGGAGGTGATTCTCCCCCTCTGCTCTGCTGAGACCCCACCTGGAGTCCTGCATCCAGCTCTGGAGCCCCTGGGACAAGAGGGCTGTGGAGATGCTGGAGAGTGTCCAGAGCAGGGCCAGGAGGATGCTGAGAGGGCTGCAGCAGCTCTGCTGAAGGAGTTGAGGCTGTTCAGTCTGGAGAAGAGGAGGCTCCCAGACTGTGTCCCCTTGTTCTGTCCTTTTCTCTTTGCTGTGACCATTTCAGGCAGAGAAACAGAAAGTGGAATAAAGAATTAGTCGCTGCTCCTGCTTGGTTGTTTTACTCCTTGATTACATAGCTGAAAACGAGGAGGATGCAGGTGTGGCTGCAGTGTTGTTTGCCTGCACAGGACACATACATTTATGTACAGATACAACTTGAAAACTTCAACTGGAAATCCCAAATCCTTCCTTTTATGGCCAGAAACCAAAGTAAATGTGGATGCTGTGTAGTATATCAGGTGGCTCTGGGAGTTTTTTTGTCCATGCCATTAGGAGGCAGACAGGAGAGGTTTGATTTTATTTTTCTGCTCTTATATTAATAATTTCCTCCTCTGAGCATGTTCTGCAGTTTGAAACTGTGTTTGTGAGCATGACAGCATCTGGCACAGTTAGATTTTGCTGATAGCTGCTGGAGATGTAGAAAGCAGGAAGCTGCGGTGCCATGCTTGAGGGTTTTAAGTCACAGAGGCAGTTGTAAGTAGGATTAGGTGGTGTCATTGCTTGCTGCCTGTGGCAGTCTCAGAGCTTGTCTCTGCTCCAGGGGACTTGCCAACGTTGGTAGCAGAACTGGGGAGCTAAATTTACTTTACTTTAGCTAGAATCATAGAATGGTTTGAATTGGAAGGCACCTCCAAAAGTCCAACCTCTCTTCTAGGGAGAGCAGTGTTCTTGGCTGTACCTGAGAAGATAACTTACTTTATGGCTCAGTGAATGATCAGTTTGGTTTGGGGTTGGTTTTGGTTACTTTGGGTTTGGTTTTTAATACAGAATCATAGAATCAGAATATTCATGGCAGGAATTTGCAGTGTAATGGCTGAACTTTTTGGTTAGACATCTGTCTGCTTAGGCATGGTGTTTGGATTCTGGGTTTAATGATGGGCTTGGAAGTGCTAGGTTAACAATTAGACTTGATGATCTTAGAGGTTTTCTCCAGAAAATAGTGTGAATGCTCAAGAATCCCCTTCATAAAGTGTCATTGGTCTGAGGAGAGGAAAAAGAGAGTTAAGAAGTCATAAAATTTTGGAAGTGATCACTACTCCTTGGGTGCAGTGACCTCTTCTTCACAGGTACAGTCCAGGTCTCTCAGTGGCAGGTGTACATCCCAGCAGCATCTTCTGTGGTAGATGTGAGATGTGGACCCTGGAAGATGTGGTCCTTATAGAACAGAATAGAATCAACCAGGATGGAAGAGAGCTCCAAGCTCATCCAGCCCAACCTAGCACCCAGCCCTGGCCAATCAACCAGACCATGGCACTAAGTGCCTCTTCCAGGCTTTGCTTCAACACCTCCAGGGACAGCAACTCCACCACCTCCCTGGGCAGCCCATTCCAATGCCAATCACTCTCTCTGCCAACAACTTCCTCACTCTTGAGAAATGAAAGCCAAAAGTACCAGATTCTTATGCTGAGTTCTGGGTCTGGCCAGAAACTTGTTAATCCTTATGGTGAAATACAAGGGAATGTAATTGGTGAAGGCAAGTTTCCAATAGGGATCACCATGTGAAAATAGAATAGAATAGAATCAAGCAGGTTGGCAGAGACCTCCAAGCTCATCCAGTCCAACCTAGCACCCAGCCCTGGCCAACCAACCAGACCATGGCACTAAGTGCCCCAGCCAGGCTTGGCTTCAACACCTCCAGGCATGGCCACTCCACCACCTCCCTGGGCAGCCCATTCCAATGCCAATCACTCTCTCTGCCAACAACTTCCTCCTCACATCCAGCCTAGACCTGCCCTGGCACAGCTTGAGACTGTGTCCCCTTGTTCTGTTACTGGGTGCCTGGCAGCAGAGCCCAACCCCAGCTGGCTACAGCCTCCCTGCAGGGAGCTGCAGACCGCAATGAGCTCTGCCCTGAGCCTCCTCTTGTTGGCTCTGAGCTTTGGCTTCCACTGACTGTAATGAAGATTTTGTGGGGAGAAGCATCACTGATGTGTTACTTATTAGTGCTGCTGTTACTGCTCTTACAATCACAGAACTTTAGAGATTGGAAGGGACCTCCAGAGATCATCCAGTGGAACCCCCCTGCCAGAACAGGATCCCCTGGGGTAGTCCACACAGGAGTGCATCCAGGTGGGCTTGGAAAGTTTCCAGAGAAGGAGACTCCACAACCTCTCTGGGCAGCCTGCTCCAGGGCTCTGCCACCCTCATTTAAAGAAGTTTCTCCTCCTGTTGAGCTGAAACCTTCTCTGTTCCAGTTTGTATCCATTGCTCCTTGGCTTATTGCTGCTGACCACCAAAAGGAGCTTGGCCTCTGCGCTTGCCACCTGCCCCTCAGATATTTGTACACATGGATGAGATCTCCTCTCAGCCTTCTCTTCTCCAGACTTAACAGCCCCAGGTGAAGGTAAAACTAATGAAATAAAGCCTTTCTCTCTCTCAGCCCAAGATGGTCTTGTACCAGTCAGTGGTCTGTGACCTGTGGTCACTTTTCTCAGGCAGTTGAGCCCAGAGCAGCATCAGCAGCACTCGGAGCCATCCCAGATGCCTAAAGCACTCACAGTTACTGGATTACAAATAATGTCACACCTCAACCTGTTTGTCTGGCTTCAGAGGAGATGGGTGAGCTCCCAGTGAGGTACCTGGAAGTGAGGTGAGATTCCCTGGCAGCACCAGAGGCTCTTTCCCAGTCGGTGTTGCAGGCAGCTGGATGGGAAGGTTGCTGCGCTCCCTGCAGTCAGCAGAATGGATCCCGTAGGTTTTGTCGTGGGGGCAAGTATGGTGTTGGCTGTCCTGTGGTGATCAGTTGGTTGGAGGTGTTTTGATAACAGGCTTTGAGAGAAGGATTGCTTGGAGAGGTGTGGGAGTGTGGAATCTGAGGAAAGAAGGGTTGCTGGTTGGGGCTGCCAGCTCTGGAATGCTTTGTGGGCAACAGCATGGAAACGTTTTGTGAACCATGCAGAAGTAAGAGGGGTTTGGAGGAGGAGGGGAACCTACTCAGAGATAAAGATAAAACCTCTTTGGAACTCAAAGCAAGAATTCAGTGTGGGTTGGGCAGTAGCCTCTAAAAGTAGTTTCAGTCAGGTTTTATAGAATTGGCAGGATTTGATGGCAATGATGTTTCTCCAACCTGATCCTAGAAGGTTGGGAGCCAAAGAAATGATGTTGGTGAGAGACCTGGAGCACAGCCTTGTGAGGAGAGGCTGAGGGAGCTGGGGGTGTGCAGACTGCAGCAGAGGAGGCTCAGGGCAGAGCTCATTGCTGTCTGCAGCTCCCTGCAGGGAGGCTGTAGCCAGGTGGGGTTGGGCTCTGCTGCCAGGCAGCCAGCACCAGAAGAAGGGGACACAGCCTCAAGCTGTGCCAGGGCAGGTCTAGGCTGGATGTTAGGAGGAAGTTGTTGGCAGAGAGAGTGATTGGCATTGGAATGGGCTGCCCAGGAAGGTGGTGGAGTGGCCGTGGCTGGAGGTGTTGAAGCCAAGCCTGGCTGGGGCACTTAGTGCCATGGTCTGGTTGATTGGCCAGGGCTGGGTGCTAGGTTGGGCTGTGTGAGCTTGGAGCTCTCTCCCAACCTGCTTGATTCTATGTTTGGGTAGGGCCAGGTTCTATTTCGGGCTGGGTGAGCTTGGAGGTCTCTTCCAACCTGCTTGATTCTATGTTTGGATAGGGCCAGGTTCTAGGTTGGGCTGGATCAGCTTGGAGCTCTCTTCCAACCTGCTTGATTCTGTGAGTCTATGATTTTATGACCTTGTACTTTTTCTTCCCTCCAGTTTGTCTTTGGTTATTTATTTGTTTTGGTGGGGTTTGTTTGGTTTGGGATTGTTTTGGTTGTTGTTGAGTTTTGGTTTTGTTTGTTTTATTTCTGTTGTCCTCCCCCACCAGAACCTTTCCAAGCTCCATATGGTTTTGTATTTTGGTCTTACCTCATTTTCAGACTCGCTCTGGCAATTGCTGCCCTGTTGGAGCATGCTGCTGTGATAAACTCACCTCTGTAGAGATGGATAGCAGCATTTGCACACTAAAGTAGTGCAAAGTCTACTTTGCAGTTCTGGATTGACAGAGTACAGTTGTGTGCCTGTTCCCCCCCACCCCAACAGGACCAAAAACCTCATTATGCTCAGAGGGCTGAAGCTGCTCTGCTGTGAGGACAGGCTGAGGGAGTTAGGGCTGCTCAGTCAGGAGAGGAGAAGGCTCCCAGGTGACCTTATTGTGGCCCTGCAGTATCTGAAGGGGGCTACAAGAAAGCTGGGGAGGGACTTTTTTAGGGTTTCAGATAGTGATAGGACTGGGGGGGGAATGGAACAAAGCTGGAAATGGGGAGATTCAGACTGGATGTTAGGAAAAAGTTGTTCAGCATGAGGGTGGTGAGAGCCTGGAATGGGTTGCTCAGGGATGTGGTGGAAGCCTCATCCCTGGAGGTGTTTAAGGCCAGGCTGGATGAGGCTGTGGCCAGCCTGACGTAGTGTGAGGTTTCCCTTCCCATGGCAGGGAGGTTGGAACTGGCTGATCCTCTCTGTATCTGAAGGGGACCTACAGGAAGGCTAGGGAGGGACTATTGACAAGGTCTTGTAATGGCAGGATGAGGAGGAATGGGTTTGAACTGGCAGAGGGGATTCAAACTGGATGCGAGGAAAAAGCTCTTTGCAGTGAGGGTGGTGAGACACTGGCACAGGTTGAGGGTGGTGAGAGACTGGCACAGTTTGAGGGTGGTGAGACACTGGCACAGGTTTCCCAGGGAGGTTGTGGAGCACAGAATCTTTGATCACATTGGGTGATTCTGTGCTCCACAACCTCCCTGGAGATGTTCAAGACCAGGCTGGATGAGACCTTGAGCCACCTGTTCTAGTGGGAGATGTCCCTGCCTATGGCAGGGCATTGGAACTGGCTGATCCTTGAGGTCCCTTCCAACCTAAACTATTCTATGAGTCTCTGCTCCTTGTGGTCCCTTTCAACCCTGACTGATTCTGTGATTAGGATTCTTAAAGCAGTAACAAAAAGCACAAACTGCTGGAAACTGAACTGCAGCTCAGTCCCACCTATGGTTTGAAGGTAGCTTGAGAATACCTGCTGCTATCTCCACCTTTCTTGCAATGTAATTACATAGCCCTGAGATGAACTCCCTCAGCTTTAGGAAGCATTATCTCATTTTGGTGGTTTTAATGTTTGCCTGCCAAAACCAAAAAAGGTATAAGAGAAGCAGTATTTTGGATGCCTGTAGTATGACTACAGCATTTAATCATAATTGTGAAGGGGTTGTGCTTGCTTTGAGCTTACTCTGCCAACTGTTCCATTTATGCTAAGAGAATGATCCAGCCTCTCTCCAGACTACATCTACTCACTGCCTTTCAGTTTGTATTACTTAAATGTTGAGTAACATTACCAGGAAATAAGAATGAAGATAAGAGCAAAAGGGGCATGTGGGAAAAGGAGAGCTACCAGAGGTTGTAAGACTAAGTGTTCAGACTGGTGGTGCTGTCATGATTTAATGCTGCTATTTATTTCTGGGTGTTCTGAAACTGATTAGGAGCTTGGAGCACCTCTGCTACCAGAGCAGGCTGAGGGAGCTTGGAGCACCTCTGCTACCAGAACAGGCTGAGGGAGCTTGGAGCACCTCTGCTACCAGAGCAGGCTGAGGGAGCTTGGAGCACCTCTGCTACCAGAGCAGGCTGAGGGACCTGGGGGTGTTCAGCCTGGAGAAGAGAAGGCTCCAGCAAGTCCTAAGAGCAGCCTGCCAGGACCTGCAGGGGCTCCAGGAAGGCTGCAGAAGGACTGTTTACAAAGGCCTACAGGAACAGGGTGAAGGCAACGGTTTGAAATGAGAGCAGAACAGATTGAGATTGAATGTGAGGGACAAGTTCTGCACCAGGAGGGTGCTGCAACACTGCAACAGGTTGCCCAGAGTAGTATTTGAGAGCCCATCCCTGGAGATGCTCAAAGTGAGGCTGGACAAGGCTCTGAGCAAGCTGCTTTAGTGGAGGATGTTCCTGCTGACTGCAGAAGGGTTGGGCTAGGTGACCTTTGGAGGTCCCCTCCAAGCCAAAGCATTCTATGATCTTTAGAGGTGCCAATCACTTCTCCTTCTGTTTGCTTTGGATTTTCTGCTTGTTTGGGTTTTGCTGACTGAAAGGATTGGGAGAATACATCCCAGGTAAGCAAAGGCTGGGGAAGGCGTCGGGTCCATGCACCTGCTGCTTCACAACTCCTTTGCTTTGTGAAAGCTTCAGTTTGGTACTGGTTCTTCCAGGGAGCTGGCATTCTCACTGCCACAGGCTGTAGGCTGGCATTATCAAAAGCCCTGGTTCACAGCACCCTTCCAACAGAAACTCTCTCTGAAACTTCTTTCGCAACCGTGAGGCTTGCTTATGGCTCTGAGTTACAGCCCTTGTTTTGGGTGATGCATCCCAACCAGCTTAGCTAAGCCTTGCTTTCCCTTTGGAACCTGCTCAGGTGAGTGCAGGTGGTCTCACTTGTTTGCTAGCCTTTGCTTGTTAATTGTTAGCACAAAGCAAGTGGAAACTCTTGGCTGAAAAGAGTTCTCCTCCTCCTTGGAGCTTGCCTTTGGCCACCCGACTTCACCATCCTCCCCCCCTGCTCCACAGTGGTGAGACCTCACCTGCAGTACTGCATCCAGGTCTGGAACCTCTATTACAAGAGGGATATGGAGGTGCTGGAAGGTGTCCAGGGAAGGGCCACAAGGATGCTCAGAGGGCTGGAGCTGCTCTGCTGTGAGGAGAGACTGAGGGAGTTGGGGCTGTGCAGGCTGGAGAGGGGAAGGCTCCCAGGTGACCTTCTTGTGGCCTTCCACTATCTGAAGGAGGCTACAGGAAAGCTGGGGAGGGACTTTTTAGGCTGTCAGGGAGTGACAGGACTGGGGGGAGTAGAACAAAGCTGGAGGTGGGGAGAGTCAGACTGGATGTTAGGAAGAAGTTGTTGAGCATGAGAGTGGTGAGAGCCTGGGACAGGTTGCCCAGGGAGGTGGTTGAGGCCCCATGGCTGGAGGTGTTTCAGGCCAGGCTGGCTGAGGCTGTGGGCAGCCTGCTGTAGTGTGAGATGTCCCTGCCCATGGCAGAGGAGTTGGAAGATCCTTGTGGTCTCTTCCAGTCCTGATTGGTTCTATGATTGTACCTTTACTGTTGCTTTTTGAGGCTTGTCTCCCTTGTCCCAGACTCTCTTATCATGCTGCCCCCCCAGGACTCTCCCAGTGTATGAACAAGCTCCCCATCTTGCTGCTTGTTGCTGTCACATGTGTCACTATGTGCCCATGACCCTGTAGAGATACAGTTCATACACTGTCATCAGCTCTGGCCAAATCCCTGGCCCAGTGAATGCCTAATAACTGCAGGCAGAAGGTAAGATGCAAACCTGAGTGATTTCATTATTCAGAGATGCATAGAATGCCTTAGGTTGGAAGGGACCTTAAAGATCATCTAGTTCCAACCCCAAGATAGAGCTGGGTGCTAGGTTGGACTGGATGAGCTTGGAGGTCTCTTCCAACCTGGTTGATTCTATGACTCTGTGATCCAGCCTGGCCTTGAATACCTCCAGGCCGGGTGCATTCACAGCCTCCCTGGGCAACCTGTGCCAGTGTCTCACCACCCTCACTGGAAAGAATTTCTTCCTAATCTCCAGTCTCAGTCTGCCCTCCTCAAGCTATAATCCATTCTCTTTTGCCCTATCACTCCCAGCCCTTGTCAAAAGTCCCTTCCTGGCTTTCTCGTAGCCCCCTTGAGGTGCTGGCAGGTTGCTCTGAGTTCTCCCCAGAGCCTTCTCCAGGCTGCACAGCCCCAGCTCTCTCAGCCTGTCCCCACATAGGAGCTTCTCCAGCCCTCTTATCATCTTTGTGGCCTCCTCTGGACCTTCTCCATCAGCTCCATGTCCCTGGAGGGGACCCCATGGTTGGGGGGCCCCAGAACTGGAGGCAGTGCTGCAAGTGAGGTCTCACAAGGGTAACAGAGGGAGAATCACCTCTCTTGTCCTGCTGCTCTCTCTTCTAGCACAGATTCTTATACTTCCTCATGTCTCAGTGTTATTTTATGGTCAGGCACAAAGGCAGTGTAACCTGTTCCTCCTTTGAAAGGCCTTCTGAGATGAGTTATTCTCTTTCTGGGGTTGAATTAGAGAAGCAGAGATGGAAAAACCTCTCTGATTCAGAATGACACGAACCAAAAGGCTGCGTTCGTCTCTCAGTGTAACTTTCACCCATTTTTCAGTGCTCCACTTTCTTTTTAGAGGAGTCTGCTTCTGAAATACATCTGACTGTTTCCTCTGCAGTTTGCTTCACAGGGGGGAAAAAAGGTGCATGTGAGTGGAACTAGCTGAGATGTTGTGCTGCACACCTACAAAAGGGCAGATGCTCAGTTGGCATCCTGAGTTCCCATACAGCCTCTTCGCTTTGCGACCTCCAGTCGCTTCCAATTGCTCTGTGGTGTGCTTTTATCTGCTTACCTTCCTTTGGCTCTGTGGGGTCTGCACTCAAAGTGAAAGCAGCTGAAGAGCTCTGGTTGGGACTTGGAGTTGATAATTTCTTTTTTGTGAACAGGTTGTCAGGAGCAGTGGTGGTTAATTCAAAGCCAAGGGCTGGGTGCTGGGTTCGACTGGATGATCTTGGAGGTCTCTTCCAACCTGTGATTCTGTGACTTTGTGTTGCTGCTGTGTTGTAACTGTGCAGGATGCTGAACCTGAACTGAAGGCCTGGGAGGAGTTGGGATCTGTGTGAGCTTGCTGTGTGATATCACCATGATTTCTCCTGCACAAGGAAAGCCAGGACACAATGAACACCTGAACCCAGACTCTTCCTTACTGTGCTTGGAACATCACTCTCGTTCTTAACCTAGAATCATAGAATGGTTGGGGTTGGAAGAGACCTCCAAAGGTCATCCAGTCCAACCCCTCTGCAGTCAGCAGGAACATCCTCCACTAGATCAGGTTGCTCACAGCCTTATCCAGCCTCACTTTGAACATCTCCAGGGTTAGGGCCTCAGTTCCCTCCCTGAGCAACCTGTTGTGGTGTTCCAGCACTCTCCTGGTGCAGAACTTGTTCCTCACATCCAGCCTAAATCTCCTCCTCTTTAATTTCAAACCATTGCCTTCATCCTGTTCCATGCAGGCCCTTGCTAACACTGCAGTCACTCTGCAGCCTTCTTGTAGCCCCTTCAGGTCCTGGCAGGCTGCTCTTAGGTCTGCCTGGACCCTCCATGCTGAACGCCCCCAGCTCCCTCAGCCTGTCCTCATAGGCTGTTCCAGCCCCCTCCTCATTTTCCTGGTTCCTCTGGACCTGCTCCATCAGGTCCATGTCTTTTCTGTGTTGAGGGCTCCAGAGCTGGATGCAGCACTGCAGGTGAGGTGTCAGCAGAGCAGAGGGGCAGGATCCCCTCTCTCCATCTCTGGTCACGCTGCTTTGGATGCAGCCCAGGCTGCCATTGACCTTCTGTCCTGCAAGCTCACACTGCTGGCTCATGTTCAGCTTCTCATCCACCAGCACCCTCTAGTCCTTTCCTGCAGGGCTTACATGCAGCAGTTCTTGCACCACTGAGCGCTGCCTTTCGTAGTCTTTAACTGCTCTGTGTAGAGGAATTGTTCTGTGTAGCAAACTTCCCAGTTTCTGTTTTGTCACCCCAGATGTTTTTAGTGGTTCAGTGGAACTTCTGCAGCCTTTCAGACAAGGTGAAGGTTGTGTAGAGAATCAAGGCAAGGTGAAAGTTGGGTAGAGAATCAAGGCAAGGTGAAAGTTGGGTAGAGAATCAAGGCAAGGTGAAAGTTGTATAGAGAATCAAGGCAAGGTGAAAGTTGGGTAGAGAATCAAGGCAAGGTGAAAGTTGGGTAGAGAATCAAGGCAAGGTGAAAGTTGGGTAGAGAATCAAGGCAAGGTGAAAGTTGGGTAGAGAATCAAGGCAAGGTGAAAGTTGGGTAGAGAATCAAGGCAAGGTGAAAGTTGGGTAGAGAATCAAGGCAAGGTGAAAGTTGGGTAGAGAATCAAGGCAAGGTGAAAGTTGGGTAGAGAATCAAGGCAAGGTGAAAGTTGGGTAGAGAATCAAGGCAAGGTGAAAGTTGGGTAGAGAATCAAGGCAAGGTGAAAGTTGGGTAGAGAATCAAGGCAAGGTGAAAGTTGGGTAGAGAATCAAGGCAAGGTGAAAGTTGGGTAGAGAATCAAGGCAAGGTGAAAGTTGGGTAGAGAATCAAGGCAAGGTGAAAGTTGGGTAGAGAATCAAGGCAAGGTGAAAGTTGGGTAGAGAATCAAGGCAAGGTGAAAGTTGGGTAGAGAATCAAGGCAAGGTGAAAGTTGNGGTGCTGGAAGGTGTTTGGAGAAGGGCAGCAAGGCTGGGGAGGGGCCTGGAGCACAGCCCTGTGAGGAGAGGCTGAGGGAGCTGGGGGTGTGCAGCCTGCAGCAGAGGAGGCTCAGGGCAGAGCTCATTGCTGTCTGCAGCTCCCTGCAGGGAGGCTGTAGCCAGCTGGGGTTGGGCTCTGCTGCCAGGCAGCCAGCACCAGAAGAAGGGGACAGAGGCTGAAGCTGTGCCAGGGCAGGTCTAGGCTGGATGTGAGGAGGAAGTTGTTGGCAGAGAGAGTGATTGGCATTGGAATGGGCTGCCCAGGGAGGTGGTGGAGTGGCCGTGGCTGGAGGTGTTGAAGCCAAGCCTGGCTGGGGCACTTAGTGCCATGGTCTGGTTGGTTGGGCAGGGCTGGGTGCTAGGTTGGGCTGGATGATCTTGGAGCTCTCTTCCAACCTGGTTGATTCTATTCTATTCTACAGAAGGGGGGAGGGGAAGGGAAATGTATTCATTAATGAAACCTTTTTCCCCTCCTCCACTAAGCAGTTGTATAATGCTGATCTTTTCTACCTGAAAGAGTTTTTACAAGAGGTAGAATGTCTGTTACTCTCCTTTCTGAACCCTGGTGAGGCTCACAGTGATGCTTTGGAATAATGACACACTCCAACCCACTCCTTTCTTTTTTTGTGCTGAGATTTTTACCTTTTCATTGATACAATACATCCAGGTGTTGTAAAAAGGGTAATTTTTGTTTGGACTCTGTACTGTGGTAGTTTGAGGCTGGTTGCCTTTGAAGAAGCCAGCTAGAGAGGTCCAGGAGGTGGAGTGGAAAGTGTATTTCAGTCCCCTAAGTCCAGCATAGAATCAAAGAGTCATAGAATGAAACAGGTTGGAAGAGA
>WAAF01009144.1:1532-12885 GCA_013400475.1 Tricholaema leucomelas | reverse complement strand
CCTCCTGAGCTTGGCTTGTGCCCACCTCTGCAGCCTGCCCAGCTCCCTCTGGCTGCCATCCCTGCCCTCCAGCCTGGCTGCTGCACCACACAGCTTGGTGTGCTCAGCAACCTTGCTGAGGCTGCACTCAGTGCCTCTGTCCATGGCACCCACAAAGATGCTGAACAAGCCTGGTGCCAGGACTGATCCCTGAGGGACTCCACTTGGCCATGGAGCCATTGACAGCCACTCTTTTGGAGTGATCCAAGGGAGAAGAGCCCAACCTCCACCTCAACCTCCTCTCAGGGAGCTCTAGGGAGCAATGAGGTCTGCCCTCAGCCTCCTCTTCTCCAGACTCAACACACTCAACTCCCTCAGCTGCTCCTCCCCACTCCTGTTTTCCAGACCCTTCCCCAGCTTCATTGCCCTTCTCTGGACATGCTCCAGCCCCTCAATGTCCTTCTTCTAATGAGAGGCCTCAAACTGAACCAAACAGCCCCCAGCACTTTGAATTTTGAATGGTTACCTCCAAAGGGAAGAGGCTTGCAAGTAATTTCTGGACTTTACCTAAATGGACTCAAGTCTTGACCCACTGCAGAGCAAAATGCAGCAGAGTGATTTGCAGCTGCAGCTAACATTTGCTGCAGCTGCATCCATGCATTTGTAACCCTGCCAAGATCCCTGCTCCAAAATAGAAAGGATTTTTTTTGTGGGGGGGGCAGTTTTCATCAGATAGGAAATGATTAAATTAGTCCTGGCAATTACTTACTGCCCTGACTCAGGAGGCTGCCTGATTATTTTAAGTGCACTCTAATCCAGGTGCTCCACAAGCTGCACCCAGCTGGTTCCATGCCAGTGCATCCATCACCAGCAGCTCTGATGCCAAGCCAAGGGCACTCCTTTTATTCAGGGACACTTCTGGTTTTTGCAGGTGCCTGCAAATTGGAGTGCTGGAGGTGAAAAGCTGGACAGGAGCTGGCACTGAGTGCTGCCAGCCCAAAACCAGCCCTGTCCTGGGCTGATCTCCAGCAGTGTGGGCAAGCAGGGGTAGGGAGGGGATTCTGCTCCTCTGCTTTGCTCTGCTGAGACCCCCCCTGCAGTGCTGGGGCAGCTCTGGAGTGCTCAGCACAGGCAGGGAGCTGCTGGAGCAGGGCTAGAGGAGGGCACAGCCATGCTGGGAGGGCTGGAAGGGCTCTGCAGGGAGGTCAGGCTGGGAGAGTTGGGGGTGTGCAGCCTGGAGGAGAGAAGGCTCCAGGAAGACCTTCTGGTGGCCTTGCAGGACTTAAAGGGGCCAAGAAGGAAGAAGGGGACAGAGTTTTGAGCAGGGCCTGTTGGGACAGGACAAGGGGGGATGGTTTGAAACTAAAAGAGAGAGATTTAGACTAGATAGAAGGAAGACATTTTTTGATGCTGAGGATGGTGAGATCCTGTCCTAAGTTGTTCAGAGCTGCCTCATCCCTCAAACCATTCCAAGTCAGATAGTCTGGGGGCTCTGAGCAACCTGCTCTAGCTGCAGATGTCCCTACTCACTGCAAGGGGGGGTTGGAATGGATGACATTGAAAGGTCCTTTCCAAAACAAATCACTCTACAAATTACTCTGCCCTTGGAATGGGCTGCCCAGGGAGGTGGTGGAGTGGCTGTGGCTGGAGGTGTTGAAGCCAAGCCTGGCTGGGGCACTTAGTGCCATGATCTGGTTGTTTGGGCAGGGCTGGGTGCTAGGTTGGGCTGGCTGAGCTTGGAGCTCTCTTCCAACCTGCTGGATTCTGTGTTGGGTAAAAGGGTTGAAGATGCAGAACAGGACAGCAGAGAAACCTGCCCCAAGCTGGATGAGCTTGGAGGTCTCTTCCAACCTGCTTGATTCTGTGATTCTATGAACAACAACAAAAGAGGGACCAGAGAGAGAAAAGGCAGAACAAGGAAGACAGGAGGAGGAAGAGAAGGAGGAGGAGGAGAAGTATGCACTAATTAAGTGGAAAACATAAAGCAGTGTTCATAGAGAAGTCTGTAGAATCAAGTTGGCTAAAGGAGAATCTAATGAGGCTCAACAATAACAAGTGTAGAGTCCTGCACCTGAGGAGGAACAACAGCAGGCACCAGGTGGGGGACATCCTCAGCTAGATCAGGTTGCCCACAGCCTCACCTTCAATATCTCCAGAGATTGGGCTGCAACCACCTCCCCAAGCAGCCTGTAGCAGTGTTCCAGCATCCTCCTGGTACAGAACTTGTTCCTCACATCCAACCTAAATCTCCTTTTCTCTCATTTCAATCGTCGGCTCGTCGTCCTGTCCCTGCAGCTCTTTGCAATCAGTCGCTCTGCAGCCTTCGTGTAGCCACCTGCAGGTCTTGGCAGGCTGCTGTGAGGTCTCCCTGGAGCCTTCTCTCCTCCAGGCTGAACACCTCCAGCTCCCTCAATCTATCCTCAAAGGAGAGGTTCTCCAACCCCTTAATGGTTTTTGTGACCCTCCTCTGGACCTGCTCTATCAGGTCCATGTCCTTCCTGCACTGCTGGCTCCAGAGCTGGCCCCAGCCCTGCAGGAGAGGTCTCCCCAGAGCAGAGCAGAGGGGCAGGATCCACTCTCTCCAGCTCTGCCCACGCTGCTCTGGATGCAGCTCAGGCTGCTCTTGGCTTTCTGCGCTGCCACTGCCCACTGCTGGCTCCTGCCCAGCTTCTCTCCCACCAGAACTCCTGAGTCATCCTCCCCAGGGCTGCCTCCACCCTCCCCACTTCACTGCAGCCTTACAAAGAAGGAATATCCCAAAGCTGCCTCACAAACCATTCCAGCAGCTCCTTGCTGTTTGCTTGCTCTATTAAGCACTCACATCCCACATCACAAGACACCTCTGGAGAAGACTTCACCCAGTGCTAACCATTACTCCAAGGGCTCCAGCAGTCACCTCAGCCCCTTTCAGCTGTCTCACAGCTTTGGACATTGGTTGCAAGTGTTGAAAATCCCCAGTTGAATTTGTTTCCAAGCTGCAGGGGCACTGCACTAACAAGAGGTTGAGTGCTGGCCTCTCATAAATGCAGTTTCAGAGCTAACTGCTCACAAAGCAGTTGATGTGCAAACACCAGCAGATGCTTCCAAAACTCCCCTTCCAGTGCCCACTGCTGCTGCTGAGAGTCCTTTACACAGCCAAGGTACAGCAACAGCCTTAAGGGCAGCACCTTAAGCACTCTTCTCATTTGCAGACAAGTCAGAGGGAGCAAGGGGAGGAGGGGACAACAGGTTTCCACCTCCAGAGATGTGCTGCAGGGCTTCAGAAATCCTCTTCTTCCCTGCCTTGTGCTCTGACCCAAAGCAATCTCATTTCTGGGCTGCCTCTATCATTTTTCTACCTCTGCTGCCAGCTTCACCTCCTCCCAGCTTCGTTTCACTTGCACAAGGGGCAGGGTTTGTGGACACATCAATCAAGTGCCTGCACTTTGCCACAGTCTGAATCACAGGGTTGAAGAGATCAGTAAGAGCATTGGGTCCAACCATTCTCTGCCTCTGCCAGGTCTGGTGCCAAGCCATGGTCTCAACACCACATCTTAGAGTCATAGAATCAGTCCGGGTTGGAAGGGAGCACAAGGAGCAGCCAGTGCCAACCCCCTGCCAAGCCCAGGGACACCCTACCCTAGAGCAGGCTGCACACAGCCTCAGCCAGCCTGGCCTGAAACACCTCCAGCCATGGGGCCTCAACCACCTCCCTGGGCAACCCATCCCAGCCTCTCACCANTACTCCAGGTGGGGTCTCAGCAGAGCAGAGCAGAGGGGCAGAATCCCCTCCCTGGCCCTGCTGGCCACACTTCTGCTGCTGCAGCCCAGGCTCTGCTTGGCTTTCTGGGCTGCAAGTGCACACTGCTGGCTCCTGCTGAGCTTCTCCTCCAGCAGCACCCCCAAGTCCCTCTGCTCAGGGCTGCTCTCCAGCCAGGCACTGCCCAGCCTGCAGTTGTGCTTGGCATTGCCTCCACCCAGCTGCAGGACCTTGCCCTTGGTCTTGTTGAACCTCCTGAGCTTAGCTTGTGCCCACCTCTGCAGCCTGCCCAGCTCCCTCTGGCTGCCATCCCTGCCCTCCAGCCTGGCTGCTGCACCACACAGCTTGGTGTGCTCAGCAACCTTGCTGAGGCTGCACTCAGTGCCACTACCTTTGATTTTACCTTTGGTCATACCCCTGAAGGAATCCAAGGGTAAAGAACCAGGCTGCCTTTGCCTGGCTCATCCTGACCATGTGCATCTCACACACAGCAGAGAAATGAGCCCTAAAAGGTCACAGCAAAACAAGCAGCAGCAACTCCCTCCAGCAGTCATCCTGAGCTGCTTCAAACCACATCACTCTGTGAAGAACTTCAACATCCAGCCTAGACCTGCCCTGGCATAGCTTCAGACTCTGTCTCCTTCTTCTCTTGCTGCTTGCCTGGCAGCAGAGCCCAACCCCAGCTGGCTACAGCCTCTCTGCAGGCAGCTGCAGACAGCAATGAGCTCTGCCCTGAGCCTCCTCTTGTCCAGTTCTAAGCTTCTCTCATTTTGGAGGTGTTTTCCAACTGCTATAAGTCTCTGATTCTACCTTGGCCATACCCCTGAAGGAGTCCAAGGGTAAAGAACCAGGCTGCCTTTGCCTGGCTCATCCTGACCATGTGCATCTCACACACAGCAGAGAAATGAGCCCTAAAAGGTCACAGCAAAACAAGCAGCAGCAACTCCCTCCAGCAGTCATCCTGAGCTGCTTCAAACCACATCACCCAGGCACCTGCACTGATGGATTGTCACCACCCATCAGGTTTGATATGCTTTGCCCAGCATCATTCTGAAGGAAGTGGCAGAAGCATTTCTAGCCTGCACTTGACTGGAGGTGAACCCATCCATCACTGCAGGCAGCCTGGCAGGCACACACATCCCCCCCCCCAGGGAAGCTGCTGTGTGCCCAGCTTCCAACCATGTGTAATGACAGGCTGGGGAACAAGTGATAATTGATAAGGGAATTGATTTGGGCACACAGGCAGTGAATTAGCCACCCCTGGAGAGAAAGGGGAGAGAACTCTGTTAAACCTTAACCCTATTGCAAACCAGATTTGTTTAGCTGCACTTCTCAATTGGTTTTGGACTTTAAAGCATCCTGACAGGGCAGTGAAGCCAGGGACTAAAATGTGCTTAGCATCAGCAGAGATGAGTCCTCCTCCTTGCCATGGATCCAGCTCACACAAAGCCCTTCAGCAGTGATCCAAAGTGAAACAAAACCAACACCCTCCTGGCTTCTTTCCAGCTGAAACACCAGGAGCACAGAAGGGTATGGGTTGGAAGGGACCTCCAGAGATCCTCCAGTCCAACCCCCACTGCCACAGCAGGAGCAGAGAATCCAGCTCAGGTCACACAGGAACACATCCAGACAGGACTGGAAAGGCTCCAGAGGAGACAACTCCACAGCCTCTCTGGGCAGCCTGTGCCAGGGCTCTGCCAACCTTACACTAAAAGAGCTCTTCCTCATGCTGAGGTGGAACTCCCTCTGCTGTAGTTTCCATCTACTACCTCTTGTCCTATCACCTGGGCAGAGTCTGTCCCCTCCCTCTTGACCCCCAGCCCTCAGATATTGATAGACATTGATCAGATCCTCTCTAAGGCTTCTCTTCACCAGACCAAACAGCCCCAGCTCCCTCAGCCTCTCCTCACAGGGCACTGCTCCAGCCCCTTCAGCATCTTCACAGCCCTCCCTTGGACTCTCTCTCCAGCAGCTCCCTGTCCCTCCTGAGCTGGGGAGCCCAAAACCAAAGGCAGTATTTCAGGTGAGGTCTCACCAGGGCAGAGCAGAGGATGCAACTAACTGGATGCAAAACGGCAAAAGCAAGATCTGAACCAAGCCAACTGCAGAAAGCCTCAACCACAACTCCCCTCCCAGAGCTTGCAAGAGCAGACAGCCCAACTGCCACCGATTTGCAATTGAAATGTTAATGAGGACAGGCTCTGCTAATCAGGAACTCTCTAATTTAGTCTGGAGCACTCCTGTTTTGCTGAAGAAGAGACAAGGAAGGTAATTAGAGCATCCCAAGTCCTCCAAGGCTGCTGCAGATTTGCAAGGCAGACACAGGATGCTTTTGTCTCCAAGGAGCATCTGCCTCTCAGAGCCTCAAATCCAACCAGGAGCTTGGTGCAGCCCAAGCAACCTTGCTGAGGCTGAAGAGGAGGCAGCAGTGCCCAGGTGGGCAGCAGAGCCAATGGCATCCTGGGCTGGCTCAGGAGCAGTGTGGGCAGCAGGACAAGGGAGGTTCTTGTGCCCCTGTGCTCAGCACTGCTCAGGCCAGCCCTGGAGTGCTGTGTCCAGCTGTGGGCTCCTGAATTGCAGAGAGATGTTGAGGTGCTGGAAGGTGTTGAGAGAAGGGCAGCAAGGCTGGGGAGGGGCCTGGAGCACAGCCCTGTGAGGAGAGGCTGAGGGAGCTGGGGGTGTGCAGCCTGCAGCAGAGGAGGCTCAGGGCAGAGCTCATTGCTGTCTGCAGCTGCCTGCAGGGAGGCTGTAGCCAGCTGGGGTTGGGCTCTGCTGCCAGGCAAGCAGCAAGAGAAGAAGGGGACAGAGTCTGAAGCTGTGGCAGGGCAGGTCTAGGCTGGCTGTGAGGAGGAAGTTGTTGGCAGAGAGAGTGATTGGCACTGGAATGGGCTGCCCAGGGAGGTGGTGGAGTGGCTGTGGCTGGAGGTGTTGAAGCCAAGCCTGGCTGGGGCACTTAGTGCCATGGTCTGGTTGGTTGGGCAGAGCTGGGTGCTAGGTTGGGCTGGCTGAGCTTGGAGCTCTCTGCCAACCTGCCTGATTCTCTGAATGAATCATAGAGTTGTGTGGGTTGGTAAAGACCTCTAAGCTCATTCAGTCCAACCTTCAACTCAGCCCCACCATGGCCATTAAGCCTTGTCCCCAAGGTCATGTCCACAGGTTTCTGGACACCCCCAGGTATGGAGACTCCAGCACCTCCCTGGGCAGCCTGTGCCAATCCCTGACCAACTCTTGCAGCAAAGAAATGTTTGCCTGTCTCCAGCCTAACCCTGCCCTGGCACAACATTAGGCCATTCCCTCTTGCTCTATCCTAATCACCTGATCCTAGAGAGAAAACCCCAACCTGGCTCCAAACTGCTTTCAGAGTGTTGGAGATAGCAGTGAGGTCTCCTCTCAGCCTCCTCTGCCCTCAGCCTCTCCTCCCCAGCCCTTTCCCCAACTGTGTTGCCCTTCTCTGGACCCCCTCCAGCCCTCAAGGTCCTTCTTGGAGCGAGGAGCCACAAAATGAACCCAGGATTTGAGGTGCAGCCTCAGCAGTGCAAAGTGCAGGTGCACAACTGCTCCTCTGCTCCTGCTGGTCACACCATTGCTGATCCAGGCCAGGCTGCTGGTGGCCTCCTTGGCCACCTGAGCACACTGCTGCTGGCTCATCTCCAGCCAGTGTCACCCAGACCCCCCCCAGGTCCTTTTCTTCCATGCAACCTTCCAGTCACTCTCCAGGGAGTTATTCCTCCCCAGGTTCAGGACCCTACTCTTGTCCATAAGGTTCCTCTGATCAACTCTTCAGCCTGTCCAGGTCAGAGAGAAGGAGGGAGCACAGAACACAGCTCACAGTACTTCAGAGGTTGGAAGAGACCTCCAGAGACCATCTAGTCCAACCCCTTTATCAAAACAGGATCCCCTAGGGTAGTTCACACAAGACTGCATCCAGGTGGGTTTGGAAAGTCTCCAGAGAAGAGCATTTCCCCATTTGGGGAAGAAATTGTTCCTCATGTTCAAGCTAAACCTCTCTTGGGGCAACCTGAGACCATTTCACCTTGTCCCAACACTCATTGCTTGGGAGAAGAGACCAACCTCAATCTTGCTGCAGCCTCCTCTCAGGCAGCTGTACAGAGCCAGAAGGTCTCTTCTCAGCCTCCTTTTCTCCAGACTAATCAACCCCAGTTCCCTCAGCTGCAACTCACAGGACCTGTTCTCCAGAGCCTTCACATCCAAGGCATTGTCCTCTTCCTGTCTCATAACCCCCCATGAGCTGTTGC
Organism: Tricholaema leucomelas; assembly: GCA_013400475.1. Lineage (NCBI taxonomy): Eukaryota > Metazoa > Chordata > Aves > Piciformes > Lybiidae > Tricholaema lacrymosa > Tricholaema leucomelas. The sequence goes on along the minus strand of WAAF01009144.1, from coordinate 4,911 downwards.
TGGCAGCAGCACAGGGACCAGCTTGGTCCAAGAGGTGGAAGTATTGCTTGCTTGTGGCCACCAGCTTCTGGTGCTGGGAGAGCTGCTTCTGCAGCCCCTGCCTGGGGTCCTGCTGGTGGGAGCCATTCCTCTGTTCCTCCCTTTGGACTTGATTTTCACAGAGTCACAGAACCTTAGAGGTTGGAAGGGACCTCCTGAGATCAGCCAGTCCAAGCCCCCTGCCAAAGCAGCATCCCCTAGGGCAGTCCACACAGGAATGCATCCAGGTGGGCTTGGAAAGCCTCCAGAGAAGGAGACTCCACAACCTCTCTGGGCAGCCTGCTCCAGGGCTCTGCCACCCTCACACCAAACAAGTTTCTCCTCCTGTGCAGATGAAACCTTCTCTCTTCCACTTTGCATCCATTGCTGCTTGGCTTCTTGCTCTGCACCCCACAAAAGAGCTTGGCCCCCTCCACTTGACACCCACCCCTCAGCTAGGGAGAGACCTTGAGCAGATCTCCTCTCAGCCTTCTCTCCTGCAGCCTAAACAGCCCCAGGGCTCTCAGGCTCTTGCTCAGCTCCAACAGCCCCTGGTGGGCCCTTGCAGAGACAGGATGCTGGGCAAGATGACCTTTTGCTCTGACCTAGCTGGCACATCCTTGCTGCCTGCCCTTTGCTCCTCCAGACCTCATCCCATCAATGCACAGCCTTATTTATCCCTGGTGAGGAGCTCCAGAGGGCAGAGCCCCAGCTGCTAACAGAAGCCATTACACAAAATGCTTCCTCCCCATCTTGGGGAGGGGAGAGGGTAACTCAGTGACCTGCAGGACCAGAGTAAGAATGATACAGAGCAGGGCTAAAACTGAAGGCTCTCTGTTTCCAAGGAGAAAAATCAAAGTCCTCCCCACCATGTCCAGCTGATGTGAACAGAGAGTGGACAGTGACAGGTCAGATACAGCAGCACAAGGCTAGAGCTTGGCTTCCCCCAAACAAGGGGGGGCTTGTTTCTGTGCCTGCCCAGACAACAGGACACTTTGTGCCAGGCAAAGGCATCCTGGACTTATCTAATTCTTGCCATATGGGAAGGGATTTACCTCTTTTGTTTGGTTTTTTTTTTGCCCCTGCAAGAGATTGAAATGGGTTCAGTGCATTGCCAAGGGGAAAGCAGATGAAGCCACAGGCTGCAGCAGCAGCTGAGCAGCCAAAGCCAGCATCTGTCTGGAGAAGAGGCAGAAGCTTTGCTTGGAGGATTTGGGGTTTTTGAGTTTGGTTTGTCTCTCAAGAGCTATGGATAAGAAGGGGAGAAGGAGGGGGGAGTAGAGTGGCTGGAGTGGGGACAGAGGGGCTGAGAGCAGGCAGGCAGAGAGGGCCCTGGGGGTGCTGGCAGAGAGGAGCTGAAGAGGAGGCAGCAGTGCCCAGGTGGGCAGCAGAGCCAATGGCATCCTGGGCTGGCTCAGGAGCAGTGTGGGCAGCAGGACAAGGGAGGTTCTTCTGCCCCTGTGCTCAGCACTGCTCAGGCCAGCCCTGGAGTGCTGTGTCCAGTTGTGGGCTCCTGAATTGCAGAGAGATGTTGAGGTGCTGGAAGGTGTTGAGAGAAGGGCAGCAAGGCTGGGGAGGGGCCTGGAGCACAGCCCTGTGAGGAGAGGCTGAGGGAGCTGGGGGTGTGCAGCCTGCAGCAGAGGAGGCTCAGGGCAGAGCTCATTGCTGTCTGCAGCTCCCTGTACCTGTACTGATCCCTGGGGTTGTCCTCCCCCAGGTGCAAGACTCCACACTTGCTCTTGCTGAATTTCATTCCCTTTCTCCCTGCCCAGCTCTCATCTTGTCTGAGTCTCACTGGATGCCAGCACAAACTTGCTGGCAGTGCCCTCTGTGCCCTCATCCAGTTCACTGATGAATGTATTGAACAGAACTGGTCCCAGTACTGATCCCTGTGGGACTCCACTAGTCACAGGCCTCCAACTGGACTCCATCCCATTGACCACAACTCTCTGGCTTCTTTCCTTCAACCACTTCACATCCACCTCGCTGCCTGATCATCCAGACCACACTGCCTCAGGTTGGCTGCAGAGATGCTATGGGAGACTGTGTCAAATGCTGTACTGAAATCAAGATAATCTTCAAGGTCAAGATGGTAGTCACCAAACCAAAAAAGAAGCCACTAAAACCTCCACAGGAGGAGATTTTACCTCCCCCAAGCACAGCTTCTCTTTGCATGTCTCCATCTGCCACTTACAGCCTCTCAGAATGGGCTGGGCTGGAAGGGAGCTCCAAAGCTCATCCAGTCCAACCTCCCCTGCACTCAGCAGGGACATCCCCAGCTAGATCAGGTTGCCTACAGCCCTGTCCAGCATCACCTTGGATATTTCCAAGGAAGGGGCCTCAACCACCTCCCCAAGCTACCTGTTGCAGTGTTGCAGCACCCTCCTGGTGCAGAACTTGTTCCTCACATCCAAGCTCAATCTGCTCTGCTCTACTTTGAAGCCATTGCCCTCATCCTGTCCCTGCAGCCCTTTGCAAACAGTCTCTCTGCAGCCTTCTTGTAGCCCCTTCAGGTCCTGGCAGGCTGCTATCAGGTCTCCTCAGAGCCTTCTCTCCTCCAGGCTGAACACCCCCAGCTCCCTCAGCCTGCTCCAACCCCCTGATCATTTCTGTGGCTCTCCTCTGGACCTGCTCCACAGGTCCATGCCCCTGCTGTGTTGAGGGCTCCAGAGCTGGATGCAGCACTCCAGGTGCTCCCCTCATGCCTTCTGAAGGCTGAAGAAACCCATTCAGATGGTGGTGAGGTATCTTAGAGGTTCATTTCCAACCTTAATGATTCCATGACTCTGGGTTTGTTGTTGGTTTGGGTTTGTTTTGTCAATCCATGCTGTTAATAAGCCAAGAAATTAGCACAGAGCTTCCCAGTTCATAGAAAGCCACAAAGATTCCTGGCTCCAAGCTGAAGCAGCAGAGTGTTGAGGGAGTCTGGATTCCCCAGCCAGATCCCACAGGCAGCCAAATCACAGCTGGAACAACCAACTGACTGAAATGGCTCCTGATGGGTGCCAGCACAGCCACATCTCTCCACACCTACCTCCAAGTTCCTCTCCACCAACCACACAGAGCTGCAGAGCTGCCTACCAGAAACCAAACCACCCAGGTGTGGCCCTGGCCACGGTGCACATCCTCATTTTACTCACATCTCAACACCACTTGGAGAAGCTTCAGAAACCTGCATGCAACACAAGCCAGGAGGACGAGTGGGGGACTTGAGCATCTCCCCTGTGGAGAGAGGCTGAGAGCCTTGGGGCTGTTTATTCTGGAGAAGAGAAGGCTGAGAGGAGATCTGCTCAGTGCCTGCTGATAGCTGAGGGGGCTCTTGTGGCCAAGAGAGCCAATGGCAGCCTGGGGGGCAGCAGGA
>WAAF01009143.1:0-134044 GCA_013400475.1 Tricholaema leucomelas | reverse complement strand
GAATAGAATCAACCAGGTTGGAAGAGACACTAAGCAGAAACATTTTGCTGGCTTTAATCTGCTTAGTCACCTAAAATTAAAAAACCCAGAATATTGTCACCTAGAGCAATGGAGTGCCACATTCCTGACCACAGCCACAAGGAAATACAGTCATCTGTATTTAGTTCCACACACAGTCTTAAACAGTACATTGCATTTGGAGTTCAGCTGGCTGAAATGGTTAAGAGACGCAATTTGACACTGTGTGTGATGACAAAAGCTTTAAATGTGTCACAGAGTGAGGGATTAATTTCTGAGTGTTGCTCTAGATTGTCTTGTTTGAGTATGTTTGCAGAGGTATAAAAGACATGAGTTGTCAATTCCCCCCCCCCCTTTCTCTTTTTATTATTATAGTTATAAGTAACCTACTTCACATGTGTAAGAAAGAATGAGAAAAGCAATAGTTTAATCCCAGTTGCTTTTATGCTTGTGTGGTAAGGGAGAACAGCAAATGGCAGAAGAATTCTCTACCTGCCTGCTGCATGCAGTGCACTCAACTGCAGCCTTGGGGCTCCACCCACTCCTGGCCTGGAAAGGTTTCTCCATGAGGATGTTTCAACACAAGGTGGAAGAGTTTCATTTCATTTTCATTAGGTGGGTAGGACCAGGAACTTGCATAAACCTGATTTGCAGACTGCAGTGGCAGTCTACCAAAGCATGGTTGCTAATTACACCAAGCTCTCTGTGGCTGGCAGGTGTGTGTGATCATGTGCATTTCTGAGTCCTGTACCCCTAAGACCCTTAACATCCTCAGTGCTACATGTACACTTAAATCTCATGGAAGTCAAGTGCAGATCTGCAGATGTTGGGACAGTGACGGGGCTGTAGCTCTTTGTTGGTCTGATGCAGTAAACATGGTTGCATCTGCAGAGCCGTGACTTTCTCACACAATGCAATTTCAGTATGTACCTCATGTTTTGCCACATTTATCTTTGCTCATGTGCCTGATAAAACAAGTGTAATTTGTTTAAAGTAGCCAGATGCCAATTATTACTTTGGCCTTACTGTTGCAAATGTTGTCACAGACATCGCCCAGCCATGGAGAGTTCTGTGTAGTTAGCAACACATCTTTTGGAAACAGATTTCAGTCATTAGTTCCCTGTGCATTTTCCCCCCTTACCAGATGTTTCTAGCCTTTGCTGTCTTATTAACCTCTCAGCAATAAATTGTCTAGCAAGAGATGTTAATGTTCCCAACCCTATACAATAGAAATATTTATATCAGTCCCATCCTACCATGTGGAGGGTGGAAAGATTAACAATGATATCAGTCAGTTAGTGGAAAATTAAGTAAAATTGTGCAGAAAAATGTGACTACAGAGTTGGTGGATGCATAGCATGTGAACTGAGGAATCTATTTTGCACTGTAAGCCAGTTTCTAGGTCTTGAAATTGCTGTAAAGCTTGTCAGAGGAAATTGAAAAGGTTGTCAGTAGAACCAAAAAGAAACCTCTATTACACATCTCAGAGCTTCCTGCATGCTGACATATGCAAGAGAGAGACTTTTCAAAGACAGAGAGGACCTAAGAAGCAGAAATCTATTTTCTGCGATGGCAAAGGCAATTAAAAGCTTTTCCTTGTAAAAGGCACTCTTTTTTACATTCCTGCTTTCCAGAAACAACCATTTTCCAGTAGGCACATACCAGTGAACAGAGAGAGTAATTTGCCATTGGAATGGGCTGCCCAGGGAGGTGGTGGAGTTGCTGTCCCTGGAGGTGTTGGAGAAAAGACTGAATAGTGCCATGGTCTAGTTGATTGGATAGGGCTGGGTGCTAAGTTGGACTGGATGACCTTGGAGGTTTCTTCCAACCTGGTTGAGTCTATGATTCTATGAACAACAACAACCTCAATATAATAGCAGAACTCTACATCAAAATTATCTATGTGGCTATAAGAGTTTGAGAAGCAGACAAAGGAAAGTTATAGAATAAAGATAGGCAACCTTGCTTATCCTCTCTAATTGTTCTAATTGCATATAACTCATTAACTTCTAAGGATTCAGACCATGGTTTCTCCCAACATACAAGGATTTGATTTGCAACTCAGAGATGTCACACTGCATATGCTGTCATCAGTGCCTATATTAATCTCCTTTGGGTCATCGCAGACAGGTTAATTTTCTCTGTGAATGGAGGAGGCTATTAACTAGATCCTGTTCCAATGGAGGTGAAGCTTACTAGGAAAGCTGGAAATTAGGGCCTGCTGCTTGTATGGGCAGCAAAAAAAAAAAAAAAAGGAAATAGTGAAAAGATTGGGAAAAGCTTTTACAGACCACCTGTGATGGTTTGGGAGTTACCTGCCCCCACACACAATGAAATCACCCAGACTAGACTCAGCCAGCTGAAAGTTAAGGAATGAAGCTTTATACTCACAGCTTAGCACAATATACAGGCAGATATTTACAATATATTACAAATGTTTACAGCTATATACAGAAATAGACAAGTGAAAAGTAATACAGAAACACAATACCCCTCCCAGAAATCAGAGTCCTCGGGAGGGTCTCCCAACCACTCTTCCGCCTTCTTTCCACCCCTCTACCTTATCTCAGAGTCTGCCTTACGTGCAAGGTGAGTTGGGAGGATCAGCAAGGGGGGATGAGAAGCAGAACGATTAGTTGGGTTACACAGATGCAAGGACAACAGCAGAAGCCCAGGGAGAAAACACAGAAACCTACAGACTCTGACAGCCAGACTGTCTTATCTATGTTTGTGTCCTTGTTTTTATACATCTCAGCAAACTTATGAGTGAAGTAGACATCACCATTGTTTTCTTTTCACAGCCTATAATCTAATGTTTCTCATTAAAATATTCCAATTAGCCTCAAAGCAGCATACCACCTCAGAAGCACAGTCCTGCATTGGTCCATCTGGAAGACCAATTCTGGGGCAAGATGCTGCAGAAAGCCTTCTAGAAACAGAAAGCAGTCCTTCCCCAAGAAAGATGTTTTCTTTATTCTTGCTAATAAGTTTAGCAAAAACCTGAAAATAATTTCTAAAGAAGAGACAGACTGAGACATGCTAAGATATCCCTGGAAGCAAAGATGTTGTTTATGTCTGAGGTAAAGTGTGCCATTCAGTACTGGACACTCAAAATGTGGGTAGATGTGGATTCCACTGATACCTGAACAAATGCTTCAATGGGGTTGGAAAGGCACTTTGCAGAAGACAATCAGTTTAGTGTGTGGGAAGCTGGAGAAAGCTTTGTGTCTGCCACAGATGCAAGAAAGAAGAAAGGTCTTATATCTACTTTGTGTGCACCTTACCACAGACCACAGGAGACTGTGACTCAGCTTCATAGATACCACTTGTATTGCTGACTGCATGAGAGGCAGAGAAGCACAGAAGTCTCTGGAAGGAAGCTCTAAGGCAGGCTGATACAGCTTCAGGCCGGGATGGGTTTGCTCTAGGAACTTAATCTGCTAGGCTTTGTCAGGGAGGAAAACACAGACTTTGAGAGCAAAGAAAAGAGCGTAACATTTTTCATTCACTAAGTGAAACATGCTTGGAACTGAGTATGTATGCATATGGCATGCACAGTCTTCTTCAGTTACACTGAGTCAGTAGTCCCTTCAACCAACACCTCAGGCTTCTATCTCGCTCATTTTAAGCAGCTTTTACATTTACTTCCAAATCACTGTAGAAAGCACTGAGCTAGTTTGTTCCTCTCACCTAATTTTAGTTATCTACAAGGCACATGTCCACATCAGACCCAAACATCAAAAATTTGCTCTGCAAACACATATGATCCATATGATCCATTTTCACACACCTACTATAGTGTGAAAAAAAGTGTTTCTCAAATGTGGCTGTTTCTTTCCTTTTGTAGTGCAGGGTCTAGCCGAGTAGCTCAGAGATACACAGATGCAATTGGTCAGCTGAATCTCACCCTGGTTTCTTTCACTGTGCACGAAAAACCTAAAATGACTTCACATGAGGTTTAATTATTTCTTTCCAAGTACAGCTAGATGTAGCAGTGTATGAACACAACATTAGTCCTGAACACCAAATTACATCTTTGAAGTACCCTGTAAACTCTAACTACACTGCAATTAGACTATCCTATTAGTAAAATAATGCACAGAATACTGACCTATTGCTATTATGTAAAATTAATGAGCTGTGTTTTCTGACCAGTCATTCATCCTTCTTCCAAATACCTGTGGATTTAAATTTTAACTACTAAAATAGCTCCACAAAATTACTGGTAGGCAGAAGTGGCAAGGCAAGTATTTGAAATGCACTGTGACAGACTGGAAAGACTCAGAAGAATATAAGGACATAGGATCCCATTCAGAATCAGATTCAAGAGCAGAAAAGTAATTTTGCTTAAAGGTGTGTGGAGGCTGCTGTTTTAAGTTTCTTTGCTTTGTATTTTAATTACTGCCTTGCAAATAAATTACAACATTTTCCTGGTAGCTAATTTGTTGTCCCTTTCCTTCTCCTCATCTAGCATCTCTGAGAGCAATGTGCAAGTCCACTGTGAGGAGTCAGTCATTGTGGAGGAAGAAACCATTAGCTATATAGAAGGAACATAGAATCATAGAATCATAGAATGGTTTAGGTTGGAAGGGACCTCAAGGATCATCCAGCTCCAACCCCCTGCCACAGGCAGGGACACCTCCCACTAGAGCAGCTCGCCCAAGGCCTCATCCAGCCTGACCTTAAACACCTCCAGGGAGGAAGCATCCACAACCTCCCTGGGCAACCCGTTCCAGTGCCTTACCACCCTCACTGTAAAGAACTTCCTCCTAACATCCAGTCTAAATCTCCCCTCTTCCAGCTTAAACCCATTCCCCCTCGTCCTAACATTACTAGACCGTGTAAAGAGTCCCTCCCCAGCTTTCCTGTAGGCTCCCTTCAAATACTGGAAGGCCACTATAAGGTCTCCTCGAAGCCTTCTCCTTCTCACATGTACATGAAGTGGAAAGATGTCAGGGAACAAAGCACACTGTCAAGGAACAAAGCACACTGTCAGACACTAATGAACACTAAGAAACTATTAGCAGCTGTAAGTGAATTAAAATACTCATTCACATTATCTCTGTGAGTAAATTCTGTGGTTATTGCATTGAAAATCACAACGGGAAAGTGAGATAGTTGGTCTTTAACTTATTTTTCACAGTTTAAACCACATCTTAGCAGAGCACATCTCAGGGTGAGAACAACACAAACCACTTCATCCTCCTTAATGATTCATGACTTAAAGGATGCTACTAGAACCACAGGCTGTCTTCTACCTAGAAATTGCACAGGTACCGTGTGTAATACTTACTTACTTCTAACAAGAATGTAGTTTAACTGGTTTAGGACTTATGACAGAAATGAAAGAAAGCCTCAAACCTGTTTGCTTTCCTATGAATCAAAACTTACTTGATCTAATGCTTAAACTTACCAAAACATTGTGAAAGAACCTGAGGTGGGTTCAGCAAGAATGCAGTAGTTGAGATAAAAGAAAAAGATTCCCAGTAATTCCCTGATTATAAATACTTCTCAGTTCATTCCATTTGCAGCTGAGATTCCTCCAGCCACTTCCCCAGAAGGTGGGAGTTAACATGCAACCTATCACCTAAAGCTCAAGGTTACAGAATTTATATTTGTGTTTACTGTAAGTAATAAAATGAGACAAATGCTGAGATATTGTGACACATTAATCTCTGTTGAGACTCCTGAAGTCCTCCAGGATGTAAACCACTGCAAGCTTCATTCAAGAAAATGCACTTCCCTTAAATTCACCTCTAACAGAAGAACATTCAAACACCTCTTTATGAACAATTTGAATTTCATAATGAAATCATCATTCTTTCAGTAAAACAGATCACTGTGATTGGTTGATTTTTCTCTCTACTTTACATGGGCACAGCAGCACACAGTGTCTAGAGGTGCAGAAGCACGGCTCAGACCACGTGAAGGCTTCTGGAGATTGCATGAGCATTTCAAACCTAAAAGAAAAAACATAATAATGTCTTTACATCTATAACCTTAAACATTCAAATAGCTCCTTACCATCCTACTAACAGTCATCAGATAAGGCCTAATTATGTGTATACATTCTAACACTATGATAAATCCTTTTGATTGCAACTGAATAAACTCAGAGTTCACTCCTTTTGGAGCAGCCTTTTAAAGCAATTTCAAAACATTACAGAGCTTTTTTATGCAAGGATATTTTAATATGTCTTCTTGGTTCTCCTTTCTGAATTCATTCATCACAAAATGAAGCCACCATTTGTCTTTTGCTTAATTATCCTTTTCTAGAAATTAGCTCAATAAAACAAACAGTCCCCCAAAAGCAAACAAAGTGCAACTGAGTGAAAAAAGTGACTCCCTGTCAGCACTGATAGTTCATCAAAATAATAGATATATACTCCTGAGTAATGAGAGTTAAGGTTGGAGGCCAACATGTTATGATTAAAGATTAGTACATCCATCTGTGACTGATGACAAAGTGAGAAGAGGCCCAAGGGACTAGCAGTACTAATGGCACAGCACTGTGCTGCATTCTGCATCAAGAGCACTTAGCACATGCTGCTGAATGCAGGTTCTCTGCCACCAGCTGAACTGTTCCTCTTTTACATCATGGAGCAGGATGAGGACGAAGAGGAAAAAAAAACCTTTGGAGTATTGCTGCTGTGAAGTTGTCTACTGGTTTCCCTGGGCAATTCTGTCTTAAACAACCGGTGCCATTTAGTCATCCTGCATCTACCAGAATGTTATCTCTCTGCAAGACTTTCCCATGCCCTGCTGGGGACAATCCATGAAACCCATTTTTCTTCTGCTGGCTCACCTATGCAAAAAACATCACATAGATTTATTGAAACATTTTCCTGCTTGGAAACCTTGTTCTGCTCCGTCGTGTCCCTCTTGATCCACTCATCCAGCTTCCACTCACTCCATAGGAGTGCAGGAGCCTCCTTTCTGCTGCGATGAGATTTTGCAGTTTAACCCTTGCTGCACCCTCAAACATCTAAGAGGAATTTCTCAGTGTAAATGAAAGGAGAATTGGCCCTTTGGCAGCACATTATACTACAACGCTAGGGAACTCAGCACCACCAAGTCAAATAAGTTAAATATTGGCATTCTTAGGAACTGTCATGCTGCCTCCCAAGACACCTGAACTATGTGGTGGTATTTGCACACTAATTCATAATACACACTGGTCCAACCATGACACTAAAGTTCTGTTACCACTGACTAACTACACTATACAAATTATATCACAGGGTCTCCTTATCATTTGTTTCATGCAAATCAGGTTTATATCTATTTAATTTCACTGGCTAAAGGGGTATGACTCCTAAGTTTGAACCAGTATGAAATCAGTATTCTGTATGAAATTTCCAGGAGCACATGAAATGAATTAATCTATAAACAGAAGTCTTCTTTTTATACAATCAACTCTATTTTTTGATACATAACCATAAGATTAAGTGCATTCATTCTTAAGAAAAAAAAACAGCTTTTCAAATCTAAAAGAAACACAGACAATGCCCTTCAGATCAAAATGTGACTGAAAGGAAGAAACAGAGCCTTATGCTATTAGGAAACTCTTGAACAAGTCCACTCTAGCTTAGAGAGATCTGTTTATGCAAATCTGCCTGTATGCAAACTTAAACTGATGGGTAGAGAACAGTGGCTCTCATTTATTTGATTTAAACTTTCCACGTCTTTGGCCATACTGGCAGATGTCCCTTATGCACACATCAACATGAGACACGGGATCAGCAGAGTTACATCTGCTTCCAGCACCACAGGTCCTTCTGATAATGCACTCAGATAAGGTGCCAAGGACCATCAATTCTCATATTAACACTACTTTCACCTATTACTCCAGGATCCTTAAAAATATTCTGCTCTTCCAGAAGTGTCATGCCATAGCTCACAAAAGGTAGTCTGAATCTTGCTGTATAAGTCATTTTCCCATTTGGCATGATGCATGTCAATGTTTTTTTCCAAAATATTAGTTTATCTTTTCTAATTCCTAAAGCTTAAATGTGATGGTTAATATTCAACCACAGCTCTTCAGAATGCAATGTCTTTTTCTAATGGCCGGCCACTTGGGGGAGGGGGAGAATTAGAGCATCAGAAACAGATACTTTGATTTCTAAATACAAATTAAAGATATGTACATACTACAGCACTGAATTTGAAAGTTAATTCACCAACAATTTTTATCACCTAAAAATGACAGCAAGTAGTTTCATACTTCTGTGACAATGTCACTTCTACATCAGGCTATCATAAGCATGAGAACATAAAAGGGAAAGAGCCTCGACTTCATGAAACAGTTATCTAAGAGAAGTTCTTAGACCTGTTGGTTGTATAGACAGACCTTCCTATGTATAGTGAATCAATACAATTCTGCTTCCTGTTGACTGGTGCACTTAAAGCAGCATCATTAACTCACCCTCTAACATGCCAAGATGCAATAAGTAACATAACAATGCTACTAAAAGCAGTCCAACACAGTCATGTCTTTTTGCCATGGAAACCTAAATATGCAATCCCATTACTAATCTCTTAAAGAACCCAGGTTTTTAAAGATCCAAACAGTACATCAATCAGTATATATGTCATTGTAATGCATCCTGCTCAAACACAGTAACATTAATTTAAACACCTACTTGCATTTAAATGATTAGGATTTGGGAGGAAAAGTACAGCCACAGATGTACAGCCACAGATGTATGGTGTATATCGGTATCAAACAGGGACATTTGGACTTCAAAGCTATCCAAATTCCAGAAAATCAGTGCTAAAAGGGATATGCAGGTTAAAATGAATGGTATTTGCAGGCAAGGGAAAAAATGATTGCACATGTTATGGAATTATCAGTAGCATTCACTGCTGCTGGAGTTTATAGAGATTAATTCTGTGGCTGGATAATAAAACTGGAAATGTTATGATCAAGAGCTATTTGCACTTCCTCTGTATAAGATAAGGATAATTACATTTCTTGTTCCAAATCATAAACTGATCAATCCAGTTTTCCACCCACTCAAATTTCTCCTTCTACAGCACAGGCTCAACAGATTTAGGGCCAGACTGTGAAATTCAATGGACATATGGTCTCCAGAATATAACCCCAAGGACAAGCCACCTACATCTAACCAGGCACAAGTACGAATCCAAAATGTATTCAAACAAGGACCTGTAGATACATGTCTCCAATGCCTGGAGCCCTTCCCTGAAGATAAACAGATGGGACACAAAATTCACTTTTTAAAATGCTCTGAAGGTGGAATATTATCTTACCAGATAACCAGCAGGGTATAGTACTCACAAAAGAGGAAGGCCAGACACAGTGTCTTCTTTAGCTTAATGGAGATTCAATCCCCTAACTTCCACTCCTTAAGCTTCATCAAGCTATAAAGATTGTCAGGATGGGGAGAGAGCATGAGAAAGAATACAAATTATTGCTGCTTCTCCCTTTAGAAGCCACAATTTCAGAGCTAAGTGGCTATTACTGCATTTTAGAAGTGTCCCAACCCTACTTACATACTAGATATGCTGGAAGCATGGATAAATTGTGTTTCAAGCAGCCAACTGCTCCCCACCTAAAAGCGTGGATTGAGGTGAAGACAAGCATGTCAGAGGCTGAGGCATTTGTTGTTAGCATGAATGCACAACTGAGAAACATCATGCATGTCAACAAACTAACTAACTAAACACAACATTAACACCCTAGCTGGTTCAGCCTCTGGAGCAGCTGCAGACACTTGCATGAAACCTTCTTAAAATATAATCTAACATCACAGATGTGTATGTGGAGGATAACCACCATGAAAAAAGAAGAGGCTCAGAGGTGACATCATTGCTGTCTACAACTACCTGAAGGGAGGTTGTAGCCAGGTGAGGGTTGGTCTCTTCTGCCAGGCAACCAGCAACAGAACAAGGGGACACAGTCTCAAGTCGTGCTGAGGGAGGTACAGGCTGGATGTTAGGAGAAAGTTCTTCACAGAGTGATTGCCATTGGTAACGGTCTGCCCAGGGAGGTGATGCAGTCGCCATACCTGGAAGTGTTCAAGACTGGATGAGGCACTTAGTGCCATGATCTAGTTGTTTGGATAGGGCTGGGTGATAGGTTGGACTGGATGATCTTGGAGGTCTCTTCCAACCTGGCTGATTCTATGATTCTATGAAACACACCCTGGATTAACACTGGATGAAACAGTGCTCTGTCATCCCAGTGACAAAAGACTCCATCCTAAGGCATACACAGAGAAATAAACAAAAAGCTGGGTGTCACCAGATCTGTCATTTGGGCAAAATATTTGTACTACGTGTGAGAAAATGCATTTTAAGTGGTCTGATGAACACATATTCTTCTAGACCTTCAGCTACCCAGAACTCTCACATCGGACGTTTTCTATCACTTTTAAGTAGTTGTGCATGGTTGAGTCAGCTCGAATGACAAGAAGATACATATGACATGTTTTCAGTATTTTGAATGGGCAACTTAGGAGGTTCCTTAGTGGCAGAAAAAGAAAAAAAAAAAACCCAACGAGAAGTGCCACTTCGTCATTTTGAAGCGTCGAATACCTGTAACCAGAAAGTAATTAATAACCTTTTGCAAACTGGCATTAGCAAACGCCCTGAATCTGGGCTGGGTCTGACTCAGGACTTACGAACGAGAAGCGCTGCACTGCCGTGCAATCACTCACTGCGCCCCGGGGAAGCCGAAAGCCACCGGCGGGACACGAAAGTCATCAGGTCCCGGCCAAAGCGGAGCACTCTCCCAGCCCACCCCATCGCAGCACCGCGCACAGCCTCGCCTGGAACAAAGCGCTCCTGCTAGCTCGCACCGCCGAGGCCTCCGTTCAGGGCGGGCCGGGGGCCCGACCGGGCGTGGTGAAGCGGGGCGGGCCCAGTCCCTGGCACCCCTGGGACGTCCACCCAGGTCCGGGCGAGGCAAGGTGGGGCGGGCCCGAGGGAGGGGGATTGGGCGGTGCCTGAAGCATTGCCCGTACCTGTTCCGTCCTTCACCTCTACCTCCTTGTCGCCCACCTGGGCGCAGCGCGGTCGTCCCCATCGCGTTCGGTAGCAGCAGCAGCCGCCACCGCCGCAGCAACATGTTGCCCAGGGGAGCCTCGTCCATGCCACCGCCTCCCAACCCTGCTGCCTACTTCCCGCCCCCTCGAGTCACTTTGCCCTCTGGCCTGGAGATCCTGCGCACCTACTCGGGAGCCGTCATCTTCCTGGAAATCGTGAGTGCGGAGTGGGAAGCAGGCATCCGCCGGCCTTTGCGCGCATTCCTCTCTCTTCAGCACCCCGCTGCCCTGCGCCCATCTCCTTCCCCCCTAGGCAGTGGTGCCCGGAGCCGGAGGGGACGTCCCTCTGCTCGAGAATCACCGAGCAGCAGCCCCGCGTCGCCCGCGCTCCTCACCTGCCATTTTGAGTGGGAAAGGAGCGGGCGGCCGAGGCTGCTGCGGGGGAGAGCCGCCGGGCTGCCCCGCATCAGTCTCGGGGCTGGGGTCTGGGACGTGGGGCTATGCCGAGAAAGACGACAGGACCTGTCCCCGCTTCTTCCAGCCTGCCCCGGCATGTTTGATCGTTAGGGTCCAGCAGCGGCACGGCACTTTCCCCGGCACTGGTTGGGCGGCACCGGGAGGCCCGCAGAGATGGGTTTCACAGGGTTGTGTAAGCTGTCGAGGACTTCGAGCCCGAGACCCAAAACCTCACCATGTGCATGTGTTAGAGGATCTATGCAGACTCCCAGGCGTATGTTTAATTTCACGTGCGTGTGAGACCGTGGTGGTGTAGACAGGGCTGAGAACGTTTGAGCTACGGCTAAGCGTCTAGACCAGAGCCGTGGTACTCTTTAGTACAAGGGAGAAAATAAGCCAACAGCAAAACAGGAAACCTTGCCAGAACTCGCTTGGTTTTATGATTATTGTTTTACGTTGGGCTCAGAGCAGAATGCTGTTTCGATCTCAGTCTGTGAGATGGATCCTAGCGTGCAAGCTGTAAAATTGCACCTGAGCAACGAGCGCAGAGCACAAGTCCAGGCACTAAAATCGGGCCCCCAGTGTGGAGGGACAAAAGGCTCGTTAAGTTGGCTAACCTATTATGCATCTGACAGCCGTGCTGAAGTGGAGTGGTGTAGCACAAGGGAAGTAGCACAACAGAGGGCGGTGAGATTAGAGATCTCTGCAAGAGTTTCCAAAAGAAGGCTGAAAGATTGCACATTCAGAATACTGAAAACATTTCATGTGTCTCTGCTTTTTGCTTAACAGATGTTTTCAGCTCTCCCTTCTACTTCCCCATTGCCCATCACTATGTGGTCACGGAGGTACAGACTTTCACCTCCAGTCTTGTGAAACTAGAGAAAGTGTGGTTCTTCACAGCAGCTAAAAAAGAAACCCTAGAGAACAACTTGAAGGCTAGTACCTAAATCCTTGGGAGCTTTGAAGGGAGACTAGCAGTGCATCTTCACATTGCAGTGCTGCTGCAATGTAACATTAAAGAGGAACCAACTAATTTTATGGTAGTCATCTTTTCAAAGGTACCTCTCATCCAACTGTGATTCAAAAGAAAGTTCTTTGGTTATGAAAATGTGAGTTCTGTAGCTGTAAATCTGTAGGATCTAAACCAGGAAAGTAGAAACTTACTTGGAAACTGATTGTTGCTGTCAGTACACAGCAGGTTGCATTATGAAGTTAAATCTTTCTGTGATATATTTCAGATGGCAAGTATGATTTTTCTCCAGTTATCTTTTTTTTTTTATAATGAGGCAGAAGTTTCAGGGAGAAACAGTACCCTTCTGTAGGCCACGAGCTGATTAAACCAGGGAAGTCTTTAAAGTACCTGAGTCATAGAATCATAGAATCAACCAGTTTGGAAGAGACCTCCAAGATCATCCAGTCCAACCTAGCACCCAGCCCTATCCAATCAACTAGACCATGGCACTAAGTGCCTCGTCCAGGCTTTTGTTCAACACCTCCAGGTATGGCGGCTCCACCACCTCCCTGGGCAGCCCATTCCAATGCCAATCACTCTCTCTAGCAAGAACTTCCTCCTAACACCCAACCTATACCTCCCCTGGCACAACTTGAGACTGTGTCCTTCTATTGCTCTCCCCCATCCCATCATAGCACAGCATCTCCACCGCTCATTTCCTGCGATCAGTATGATGAAAAGAGTGTTGGAAGTGCTGAATTCTTCCCTTGGTCATGATAATTCTGGAAAGCTGTATGTTTTTCTAGTCATTACAACGTAATTTACAACTCACCTCTTTCTGTATTCTAGTTTCTCTTTAATGTATTATTTTCCAGCTTTTTGTTACAAATTAATGGGAAAAATATGCAGGTTTATCTCTCTGTATCTCATCTGGTTAGGAGTTAAAAACTAAACAGTATGAGATTAAATCCGAGCATAACGTACAACCTTCTCATGCTAACTGCAGTAGATAGAGGTTTGCATAAGTTTGTGTGTGAAACAGTTTCACATTTCTCGTATTTCCCTTAAAAGGAAAGTAAAGGTGACATTTTCAGCAGCAGCCTGCATGACACCTGGATTTGTAAATCTCATTTTCAGGACTATTTTAAGATCTTTTAAGATCTTCAGAACGGCTTCATCTTACTGCCAGTTAGTTCCTATCGTTTCTGAGAACCCTTGGGTTCTATGAGTACTTCTGAAGTGTTTCCTCTCAGTTCCTGAAAGTAACCTGAGGACATGTTGATATATATGATATTAGTTCTTAGGCAGAAGGGACTGAATAAAAGTTGTTTCTCAGCTCATCATCGGTATTTTACTTGCAGCTGTTTGGAACTATAGTCTGGATTTTGGTGGCTGCTACACGAATTCCACTGCCACTGCTGCAAGGATGGGTAATGTTTGTAGCGGTGACTTCGTGGTTCCTGTCCATTGTATTCCTGTGTGTGTTCCTCTTTGGATATGCAAACAGGATTGCTGTCAACTGGAACCAGATGGTGAGAATGTTTTCTTTATGTAAGGATTTCTGTTGTTTTATAAACTGAAAATTTCATGGGAAGTACTGATCCTAAGCCTTAGTGCCCAGCCCTCTGTTTTAGCTGAGAGGTTCTCAAAAATTTAAAAAGGAAAGAGTAGGGCTGCAAAGATGAAGGAGGAAATACAGGACCTGATTTATGATGGAGGCTGAATAAGCCCAGCTCTTGAAACTGATTGAAGGAGTATCCTCGATGAGCACATAAAATGCCTGAGCAGCAGGAAGAGGAGTAATTTAACAAAGCATCACCACAGGTTGGTTTAAGTGGCCAGAAATTATTGTAGACTAGAAATCAGATGACATTTTCTGGCTACTAGAGAAGTGGTAGCAACACCTGTGAATAATGAGGGGTAGAAAGATGCATCTAGTATTGTAAAGGAAGTGATACATCTGTTAACATGTTGTGTGATGTGGTTGCTTGTGATAACACAGGCTGTACTAAAGCAACCACAAAGTTTCCTCCAGTTCCTAAGAAAGCCTTCTGCTGACTTTTGGGTCTTTTCCTTAAAGCTAAGGCATCACTGATAAGTGACCTTAGGTAGTCAAAGAGTATTATATAGCTTAACATCCTTCTAGGAGACAGTGTTTATTTTAGAGGAAGCCTGGTGACACTACAAGTATCATTATACTCTCCTCAGCTTTTCTTCCTTGTGAAGATAAGACTTGATTTTTGCTGTAGTGGGTTGTTATGGCTTGTGCCAGTAGTTCATAGAATCAACCAGGGTGGAAGAGACCTCTGAGATCATCCAGTCCAACCTATAGTTTTGGACTGTAACTTCCTATTAAAAAATGGGAGCTGCTGGCCACACATTTACCAAACATGTGGCTCAGATCTATTGCTAATCTACATACTCCTTTGTTGTCATTTAACTGTTCTGTACTTCGAGGTTTTAGTGCTCAAGTAGTCTCAAGCATGAGACACCATCACTCTCATATTACTGGAAATGAATAATTAAGAGGTGCCAAAACTGTGATTGGAATGCCAAAAAAAAAGTCCAAAAGTACTAGAACTTCTCAAATATTAAAAGTTTGGCTGTTAGTAACAGCTTATCACCATCACCTTCCTCCTACATGGCTTAGTTTACTTATTGACATTCTTTTTGATCATAGCTGGAGTTGTATGCTTCAGTATTAACATCTGTGGTTGTTTATCTGTTCATGACAGTCCCTTAAAAAGTCTTTAGAGCCTATCATAGTGCTTCTTGAGTTTGGAGCTCTAATTGATAACTTTAAAGCCTGTCAGTGGTAACAGACAGGATTCTATCAAAACAAGCTTTAGCACTTCAAGTGCATGTACATACAGTGTCAGCTTTCAGCATAATACAGGTACTAGTTAGACTAATAATGAGTTATTAGAGGCCTTTACAGGGATTTATGCTGCAACATCATTGCAAGTTATGATGCAACAAAGCTCTTGAGCCTGTGCATAACTTAAGTAAATTAATAGTGTCCTGGGTTTCATTGAAACTATTTGCCCATTTACAATCATGCATCTATTTAGGAGTTGCTGGGTGAGGGTGTAGCCTCTTATAGATTGGAAATGCTATACAAATGTTCATTTATAACAATAGTTTGTGTGTTGTACTGCTAATTTTGTCCCCCTTGTATGTGATACACTGCTCCCAAAGGGGGACACGGGTGAGAACTGGAGGTTAAAAAAAGTAAAACTCAGGGCTTGAAATAAAGGCAGTTCAATAGGACAGAAGAGGGACAGTAGCAGTACTACTAGCAATAGAATATACAAGTGATGCACAGTATGATTACTCATCTGCTGCTGATCAATAACCAGACAGTCTTCAAGCCATAGTGCCCCTGTGCACGCTCCTCCCAGTTTATATACTGAGCATGATGCTTGTTTGGGTCAGCTATCCTGGCTGCAGCCTTTTCCAGCTTCTTGTGCACCCTCAGCTTCCACCGGCAGGGCAGCACGAAAAGCTGAAAAGTCCTTGACTTGGTGCAAACACTACTCAGCAGCAGCTAAAACATCAGTGTGTTATCAACATTATTCTCATCCTAAACCTAAAACACAGCACTGTACCAGCTATGAGGAAGAAAATTATTCAAGCCAAAACCAGGATAATCACTTGACCACTGTTTTCAAGTATTCAAGTGTTCTGTCGTTTGTTGGCACTAAACTCCTCACCAGCACTTCATAAAGATTTTTTAGCCTTCCATTGCAAATAAGTAACTACCAGAAACATGAAAACTACTTTTATTATGAAAAGAATAAAAAGGTGCATCTGTTTGGTTAAGATTGTCTGTATTGAGATAAATACATAAGTTTTGCTCTTTCATAAGTTTACCATAGATCTTGGAAGCTATGGTTCATTAGATTAAAAATGAGAAGAGGCCTGGCTTAGTTGTACTGGAGCATTATAGCTTCATGGAAATGTTCATGAACAAGTGTAGTTTCAGACTACACTTCAGACATTCACTATTCTGACAACCCTGCTTTTAGGGAATCGCAGAAACATTCAGCTTGGAAAAGACCCTCAGGATCACCCAAGTCCAGCTGATATCCCTACTGTACAAGGTTCACCCTAAACCATATCCCCAAGCACTGCATCCAAACGACTTTTAAACACATGCAGGGTTGGTGACTCAGCCACCTCCCTGGGCAGCCCATTCCAATGCCTGACCAGACTGAATTTTTTTTTCCTAATATCTAGTCTTAACCTTCCCAGTTGCAACTTGAGGCCATTCCCTCTTGTTCTATCACTAACTACCTCCAAGAAGAGACCAGCACCGAGCTCTCCACAACATTTTTATGGGTAGCTGTAGAAAAGCAATGAGCTCTTAGGACTTACTGCATAAGCAGCTCCACAAATACAAATCCTTAAAAAATAAGATGCTATGCAGTGAAAGGATAAGGGAAAGTATGGACCTTCTGGAGGAACATCACTCTGTAGATGACTGCATTAAACCAGGTAGTATGACAAATAGTGTCTTTCACAGCCTGATTCACAGCACACTCTTTATTGTGAACGTATTGTACAGACCTGGCAGTGATTTCCGCACACTTTGCAGGAGATTTCAATGGCTGTGCAAGTGTGGAGGCAAAGGGAGAGTTAGACATCATGCTGACAGCTACTGAAAAACAAAGAGCCTGCTCTCATAAAATCTTGGGGCTTTTGGTCACAGAAACCATAACCCTATGAACGTGAAACTACTGATGCCACATAGCTTCACCATAATTGCTGCCAGGAGAAGCAAATTAAGGGTTTGGCAGGAGAATGAAGGAAATTAAAGTTTGTCTGCTGAGTATACCTCTCCTGTATGCAGTCAGCACTGTCTTCCTCATGGAGCTATTTGTGCTCCTTCATGAGCAGTGATGTCAAAAGTGTCCAGTTGGTATTCCTGGTATTTAGCAGCCCAAAAATAATGGATGCCCTTGATTACCTGTGAGCTCACACAGATCTTCCAAGTTGCCGGAGTCCTGTGCTATGAAATCCTGTTCCAGGCCACCATACAGGGCTCAGGGTTTGTCTCACAGTGAACATGTACCTGTGTGCAGTCTGATGTAGCATGTAGATGGTAGCATGGAAGATGTATGTGCCTGTCTGACAGCTTAAGTCAGCAGGAGGATGAAGGAAATTAAAGTGGTGGGAAGAAATGCTTGTTCTGCTCCAGTGCCTTAGCACTCTCATGCTGCAGTAGGTCTCTGCTATTCTTTTCCATGAAGTACAGGTGTTACAGCAGGGCTGGAGACTTGAGGAATGTGTCTTAACACCTAAAGCTTGAGGTCCAGCAAACTTAGCACATAAAGGCTATCCACCTAGCTCAGACATCCACCCTCTACCCTCTTACCTTAGTTCTCTTGATGTCAGTGGGGCCTCCTGGTAGTACTCCAAGAGGAAGACAAAACCAAACAACCACTCAGGCAGGTATTGGAAAACCAGAAGGTGAGAATAACTGCAGCTGTTTTGCAAAAACTTGGGTTCTCAGTAATTAGCAGTCATTAAGAAAAGCAGTACACTCTATGACCTAACCTCAAATGATTCCTAATTAAACTAAAATTATTTCCTGATCTAAGTGGAATGGGAAACTGTAGTAGCAGATTATATTGTAATACATCAAAACTGACTAGGTGTGATTTAAGTAGCTGTAGCTGCTGTCAAATGTGGAAAACAAAATTATTTCAGTAGAAAGCAACAATTATTTAAACAGGGAAGTGCAGCACGTTCTAACTTTGATCTCAAACAGGAGTTAGGCTGAGCCAGCCACCAAACAGGTGACAGATGCTCTCTATCAATGCCTCTCCCTTCCCAAAGGAAGAGAAAGGGAATAAGTGTGAGAGAGGTGTACTGATTAGAAAACCAGAACAGTTCTAATGAACATAGTCACAATAAAATGAAATATATACAAATATATAAAAAAGCAATGTGAAACTCAGCCTCTCTGAAGGCAGTTAGTCGCTGTCATCACTGATGCTGTGGCAGACACTGAGGAATTCCTAGACTGGATAATGAGAACTGGATTCAGGAGCTAAGTTCTGGAAATGGACTTGGGGACTCATGGATCAAGATCAAAGGCAGAACAGATGGAGTCCTCCTCAGACACCAGCCATTGAAGAAGAGAACTTGACCTTGTGATCCCTCAGCTTTATATCAGATATCCCTTTCTGGTCAGTTCAGGGTCACCTGTCCTATCCGCTCCTCCCTGCAGGTGTGGCCTTTTACTTTCTGCACCTCCAGCACGGTACACAAGATTTAGCAGTGATGTAGGTCTACATACCACTCCTTGGTACTACTGCAAGCATTGAGCATTGTCACTACTAGAAGCAGGTAACTGTCTGTGAAAACACGCTGTTGATTTCAGAAAGTGCTGTTACTTAGAAGAGACTGACCTGAAAAGTAAAATCACTGAACAGAACTAGGTCTGTTCTCAAGTTCTCTAGTTCTCTTCTTTTGCTCTGTAACTCAGACCAGGACAAGTAGGTGAGGATGCTGCACAGTAATTGCCAGTGCACGTGAATTCCGTCTGTGGTTGGGATGGACTCGCATCCCAGCATCTTGGCATACTGATAGTCCATTGCACTTGGAAGAATTAAAATGCATGAAGAATTCATTAGTGCTGGAGGTAGGCTACATAATCATCAAAAAGCATGCATGTACTCTTGTATTATTTTACAGCTCGTGTCTGTGGTGTTTGCAAACCTGCATGGGTACAGACACAAAGTGTATGTTGTATAGATGCAGGAACTGAGTACAGTGCAGATGTCAGCTTTGCAGACTCAACCACAGAAGATGCTGGAAGACCATTGGAAGACCATTTTAGATGTTTTAAAACTTTATTGGAACATATCTTGGATCTTGCTGTGTGGAACATGACTCTGAAGTACATCCCACAAAGAGATTTAGGCACAAGAGCTGCTTTTTCATGTGCTTCAGTAGTAGAATCCAGAAATCAGTGTGAGCTGTTTAAACCTTATGTTCAGCTATCGTTCACTGTAGAGACTGGAATCACCTAGAGAAGGCCAGAGGAGAAGCATATTTTAAAGTAAATCCTCTAAAGTCTCAGGCATTTTATTTCACAATATCATTAAGTATTTCCAGTTGATTGTATTGTGGGTAGAGCCAAGTCAGAGAGAGTTGAGAAGATGCCTCAATTCTTGGATTCTTACTGCATTGGGAAGTAAACTTCAGTTGTGTCAAGGCTGAGGTGTTTCTGGGCATTTACAGAAGCAAAATTTAGGCATGGAGGGGGAACTTCTCGAGCTTACATTATAGCTGAGAAGCTATTTGGGAGACTACAAGCTTGTATTGTATTGATTAAATTGTGATAAAGCTAGCCTGTGTGTCTCTTTTTCTTCATCTAAGCCATGTGAAGGGAAAGTTCTGTAAACAATAAAAGCTATAAAGTGTGACCTTTTTAAAAGGTCAGGGTATGTCCATATAGATGTATATGTGTGCATATGTTAATTTGAAAGAATACAAGGTTTGCCCTTTATCACTACTTATGTTAGTGGGTTGCTCCTAATTGCAGGCAGCTGTGAAAACATATCCAGATGGCTTTTACACTGCTCATCTAAAATTATTATCAGTGCTCCATTCATGTTTCATTTGCACCTGGACTAGAAGAATTAGAAATGTATTGCAGCTCTGACTGATTCTGTTACTTGCTTTTTCAGGACTTTATTTTCCATGGGGCTACTTTTGTCTGTTACTTCGGAGCTTTTCTACTGCAAGCAGCAACTACATCTCTGCACCACTTTCCTCGCAGATTTAATTCTACTGCACAAGAGAAGATTCTGTCCGATCATGAATATAACATAAGCATAGCAGCCTCGGTATGTATCTCATATATTAGTATCTAGGGAACAGAAGTCTGTAGTAAACCCTTGTAGGCAACCCATTCAACTGGGGAACCTAATAGCAAGCTGGAAGAGAAGGAGTGAAAAAATTTGGCTTTGAGAGCAGCAAATAGTGTCTATAATAGTGACGTGCAAAAAATGCTGGCATAAGCTAATGTTGATGTGATAGGTACTGAGTTGGTACTCTTCACTGTAGTGTTTTAACTATGTGACCACCACATCTTACAGTTTTCAGATGAGATACTTTTTAAAAGCAGTGTTGGTTATTAGACAAAAAGGTAACAACTGAGCCTTTATCAGAGCTTCCAGTGCGAATTTCATGCCCGTGCTCAAACTTTCAGATTGTACCATTTAGATAGCCCTGAACATGCCATGGGAATAAAACCAAACTTTGACTAGGTCCTTGTGAAGTTCTGAATATGTACTTATTACATCAGGCATAAAAGTTATCAGTAAGGCCCCTTGCTGCCTCTTACAGCAAGGATTAGAGCACTTTTATTGATAGCCTAAGCTTGGGTTGTATTTTTCTCACTCTAGTTGCATCACCACTGAATCACTGTATCTGGTAATATGGGTGTGCATAGCTGAGTCAGAAAATATGCTTTCTCCCTGGCTGGACTCCTGAAGGGCAAGTAGAGGTGTGCCAGTAGGCTGAACTTAAGTGAAACTGCTGCTTCTTTTTTTTTTGTACAATCCAGAGGGTCTTCCATACCTCACAGAAAGGTGTGTATGTATGTAGCTCCTAAAACCCTCTGTGAGTTTGTGTTTTCCTTGAAACCAAATGGGCCATACAGTTTGCACAGTAAGCACTTTCAGTTCATCTTAAGGTAAAAAACCCCAAATGAATATAAGGTGAAGATTCATATTGTCTCTGCAAGGGGAGAATAAAAAGGCAGAGCCTTTTGCTTTGGCAATTAAGTCTGAAGGCATGAAGTGGGCACATCAGTCTCCAAGTCTAGAGTGCCTCACCATTATCCACTTTCCAGTAACACACTGAAGCACATCTCATCCCGTTATGTGTGGCCATATGGCACAAGGACAACAGTGGTATGTCACATCTGTGACTGAATTAAGGAGGGACTTTATGCTACACAGATGTCTCAGGTTCTACCTTTGCAATCCATGTTCAATATGTTTAGAGCCCACAGAATATATGGTTATTTCAGTCATTCTCACTGATAACAGGATACTGAGGAGTCCCAAGATACCCTTTTTTCCCCTTCCATGCTGTTTTTCTTCTAGTTCAGTTCTTTAAGCCTCTAAAATGGGGGAGGAGGAAGCTCTTTTGTAACTTGCCTCAGTATTTTTAATTAAGAGGTGCTGGGAAATGGTAAATCAGATAAGTAATCTTTAGTGTCTTCGTGGTTTTTTTTCCAAAGTATATAATTAGAAAGTCAGGACACTAAAAAAAAAATCATCATGCTGTGAAATGCTTCATTGAAGTGGTCTTGTGATCTACATGGGGAAAACAAGGTTGCTGTCATTTAAAATTTACTTTTGTATACTGTGATTCAAAATGTATAACTTCATTGTATATGGGTTATAGTTCTAAGACAGAATCCATAGTTTGTTTTTTTCAGCAATTCAGATTCTGATTTCTACCTTCTGGTTTACATTATATATTCACGTTTCCTGTGTTGTGACCTTCAGTTCAAATCTATTCAATCCACTTCTTGAGCGCTTAAAACTTCTGGCATTTCTCGGGAAGTTGCTCTGATGGCTGGCTAGCTGGTCAGGGAGGCTGGGTTTGAAGCTGTCTCTGTGTTTCTGCAAGTCAAAGAGTTCTGTGTAGAGCAGTGTCTTCTTACTTATTTGCAGGTAAAGGCATTCACTTGGAAATGGAGCTGAGATTAATGTTTGATCAGTCTGGGTAACGCCGAAACCCACAGTGTACATACACACATGCTTATGGAGTACATAGCTTACACAGACATTCTGTTCTGTGCTCTATTTCAAACTGCCTTCTGAAGCAAGCAAGTAAATTAAAAGAAATAACACAGGGTTATGACAGAGAGGTTTGTGAGAAAGTGTCAGAAGATCCCAAACCTGTCTTCGCCTTAAGCATTTTGGCTGAGAGGAGGTAACTTCTGAATGATTTGTTTAGAACAGGGGAAAATGTAGAACATTATAATGTGTGATTCACTTTTATTTTATTTTTTTTCCCTTCTCCTCCTCTAGATTTTTGCCTTTGCAACAGCTATTTGTTATGGTTGCAGCACAGCCCTGGCATTAAGGAGATGGAGACTATAGCAGTTGAAGAGAGGTTGATGCCCAAGTGTTCCACTTCAGATCAAATTAAGTGCTACTTGTCTGTTTTACTGTAATCTAATTCCAGAAAGACTTCTTTTGGGTTTTTTTTATGCTTAAAATCTGTTTTAAAGTGCTGAAATGCAAATAACCCCCAATCAGGATTTCCTTAACAGAAGATTCCATCTCTGCGTTTTCTGATTTTTACTTTACTGTGTGCTCATTAGAAGGATACTCCATAGAGTACAGAGATGAACAGATGTGTCACAGAATTCTAGTGTTAAATCAGAAGAGGAAGAAAATGGAAGCTAAATCAACGTGTTAACAGCATAGGCAGCTAAAAAGCACCCATCTAGTCAAGTTGTTGAGCCTTAAGTCTTTTGCAGCATTACAGTGCATTCCACACAGGTACAGCTAGAGCCTTGAGGCTCCTTGTAGAATCATGGGTTTTCTTTGTGCTGCTCCTTGCACAATCAAAGCCCAAGCTGACATCATCATACCAACTTAGTATATATATTGTTAACTTTGATGTACAGAGAAAATATTTTTAATATCCATCCAGTGAAATCTTTTGATACTCTTCTATAGCCATATCCAGCTGTGGTCATCTGATTCTTAAAGCTTACTATTTTCCTTAGGTGGAAGCCTTTTGGGACTGTCAGTCAGTAGTTCATTAGTTTTAGGAATTTAGCTTAATCAGATCTATTTATACTGCAAAACAAAACAGTGCATTTGTATTGTGTGCGTGTGTATATACATGGTGTATTTTTAACAGGATTCTTTGCACTGTTTTCTCTTTGTTAGAGTACAGCTTTGATTTTGTTAACTTCAAGTGCTGCATTTGTTACTTATTATGTGAGTCAATATCATTTGAATGGAATGTTACCAAGTGGTGAATAATGTCTGACCTCAATTCTTGCAGCCTGTTATTTGTTGTATTCTAAGCCTGCAGTCTTGTAAAGGTGTTTGTTATTTGGACAGATGCCTATGCAGCGTCTTACTGAAATCAGTGGAATGCAAAGTGGTCCACCCACTACAGCATTTGCTTTTGGCATGAATCAAGTTTAATTGAGCATCTCCTGATATCTCTGTTGAAAAATGACATGCAAAGTGATGTATAGAAAACCAGTGTAAGAAAACTAAATGACAGCATCGTGCTGTGCTCCCTAGCACTTGTGCTGTTTCTGTGTGTCTGAAATGGTTTTGTTAATAATGCTAGTAAATGATTTCTGCTCTTGTGAATAGTGCCAAATTAATAACCTGGGAGAATAAAGGCTCCTTGGCATTGGAAAGCAGCTTGCTCACCACACCTTGTCAGTGCACCTGAGGATTCTACAGAGATCAGTGGTGCTTGGGTAAGGGAAGGCAGGACTTCCTTCATTCCCAGGCCTACTCCTTGAGCCAACAAGGGTGTCTGCTGTGAAGGTTACTTTACCAACCTTGTCAGGTACAAGGATCCCTGAGACCCAGGCACCATCAGTAGTGCCCTGCAGTCCCTGCTGACCCAGGCTAGGTTCTTAACAGATGACAACAGCAGTGAGTGGCAGCCCTTCCAACTACTGGAACCTCAGTCATCCTGAATTACCACAATGGATGTTTTCCTCTGCCTTTTTTGCTGAAATTCTTATCTTCCAAAGATTTTTGTACTCTGGCTGATTATTTTTTTCTAATTCTCTATTTGCATTGAAACTTATTTTGTGAATGTTTTGTCTAGAGCTATATATACCTTTTAAAACTACTTCATATTGTATAAAATACACTGGAGTATATGGATGAAAGTATATAACAAAGACTTATGCTAAGCAGCATTAAAGTTACTTAATATATTTATGTCAGTAGTCTGGTTATTAATTCTGTCTTCAGAAAGTGTAAAAAAACTATCTTGGAACTTTGACCTGATGCTAAACATATAAAATTAAGGCTAAGATTTCATGAGAAGACATAGTTAAGTTGGTGCTGGTTTTGTGACACAGCATCAGCTGCAACAACACTGCAGATGAGTGTTGATCTCTGGTGTGGTTTCTCCTGCAACCTGGATATGCACTGCACACCATAGACTATGCATGCCACAGCTAATCCCTGCAGCCAGCTGCGATGATGGGGGAAGGATCTTAACTCTTTGCCTGTTTAAGCCTACAGGATCCCGCACATGTTGTCAATTAAAAAGCCGTTCAGGTTTGGCTGGAATTTGTGTCTAACCTCTGAGTTCAAACCCAAGGTGTAAAGATCATGACTGATGAGTGCTAGCTACTTAAGTACAGATAGCAAAGTGTGGCTAGTGTGGCATGGAAACTGTTTGTATAGGGAGGAAAGGCCAAACTTTCTCTCTGAAGTATCAAAGGCAAACAAAAGGCAGAGAAGAGATAAAGCTACAAACTACAGTAATGAAGAATGGTTTTCATAACTAAAAAAGGAGTGAAAGAATGGAAAAATTCCTTTAGTATGCAAGGAGTTTTGCTGTACTTTGAGAAAAGACCTAAGGAAGGACATACCAGAACAAGCAGCTACATTATTTCAAAAGGGAAAAAGACAAAACGAAACAAAAAAGCCAGTATTTAAATGTGTGTTCCTTCATACAGGGAGCTGGAAAGGTATGTGTGACTCAGAAATGGTTTGTGCATGCTGGGGTGTCTGCAAGCAGATACTGATATGGGAATAACATGCAGCCCTTGTGATAGGTATTATAGGTGCTGTATGCAGGCTAGTTCTAATAAATCTCACTCTTCCCCATACAAAAGTTCCCCCAAACCTATGACCTGTAAGAACACAAGCTTAGACCTATCCAAGGATATAAAAGGAAAGGAGTAGAGGAAAACATAGAGAAATAACTTATCTCAATGAATTAATGAATTCAGGGTGAAAGGAAGGAGACCACAGATGCCAAGTAGTATTTTCATTAAATACCCCAATCTGAGTTAAATTGCAGTGCAGGAATATCTAATACCATGCAGGTCCCTACTCTTAGAAAATATTTCATTTTGGATACTGGTGAGTAGTAGTTGCCAGTAAATTACCACTCCCTGAGGAGACTTTCCTTCATAAAATACACAAGACAATCAACAGTTTGTAGCACATTACTAAAGAGAAATGGAAGTGGACAGTTTGGAGAGCTAAAGCTTTGTTAGAACTTGCTCAGCAAATGTGCATGGCAAGTGCTTTGCAGAAGTCCTAGCTCTGCTTCTGTCTTGCTGAATGCCTGGAAATAACCCAAAGTGCCACAGGCCCTTCGGTCATTACTGATAGGTACGGGATCAGACTATTTGGATTCTCATCCTTTTTCTGGCTGCCTTATCTCGGTTATATCTCCTGATGTGAATAAAGTTAAACTGCTGTAAAGTGCTGCCTTCAAATGCAGCTGTAAATCATAGCTGTAAAAGGGGAGAGAGTCAGAACCAGCAATGACACAAATCTCTGCCCTTTGGAGAAAGCAGAAGAAAAAGAATTAGGAAAGTGCCTCTTTTTGTATAGCTTCCAAAATCAGATGTGAATATGGACTCCCATTGCACTTCCTCTAATCATTGTATTTTTGAATGTGCTTTATAACTTTAAATAGTAGTGTTTGCATCCATCATTTCCCCATCTGAATCTGAAAAAGTAATGTTGAGAGCTTAAAACTCGGAGAGCTCATTTGTTCTGTTTTTATTTCTGTACTGTGAAATTGGTCTCTGACCATTACTGACCTGATGCCTGTCCAAGCTGTATGGAAAAGCTTCTTGGGTCATGTATCTGGATGACAGTGAACCTCAAGTTCTCAAGTAGGACATTGCTCTTTTAACAAAAGAAAACTTGAAAGTGAGAGCATGTGGGGTGTCTTCCATAGCTGTAATTTGCACAATTGGATATGACACATTGGTCTTTGCTGAGACACAATGAAAACCACCAGAAGAAAAAGCCAATTTCATGTATTAGATTAGTAAACAGCAACAGAATGTGGGTTTTTTTGGGTGTTTTTGTGTTGCTGTTTTTTCAGAAGTTGAGTTCAGCATGACTGTTCCCTTTTCTCCCTCTAGNCTGGATAGGGCTGGGTGCTAGCTTGGACTGGATGATCTTGGAGGTCTCTTCCAACCTGGTTGATTCTATGATTCCTCCTGACTCGAGCAGCTCAGAATTTACTGTATTTATCCACAGGGTGCTCCTGGAAAGAGAAGTGCTATTCCCATTTCTCTGTGTGGAAAACTCACACGCACACACAGACACTTGAGCAACTTGTTTGCCAAAGGCCTCGCGTGTGAGATGTGTGATGAAGCAGGAAAAAGAACCATGGTTTCTCCAGTGAGAGGTCAGTGCCTTTCCTGCCCAGCAGCCCTTATGGCTGCCAGCTGTTGGCAGCGAGGAAGCAGTGCGGCGCTGATTGTATGTGATCTGTCTCGCTTCCATCTCTGGCATGGTGGTATTACTCTGGCAAGGATTTAGACAGGGTTAAAAGGTAGAATGGCTGTTTGTGAAGGATTATGAGTCAAAGGGAGGTTTAACGTGCCAGAGTGGCATTTCCTAGATCAAACACCCTAATTTCTAGGTGTTGTGACCTCAAATTTTGATTATTCATTTGTAAATAGGCTACAGAGAGTTCCTGTTTGAGGTGTTGATCTACCTGCTGCATCATGAAGGAGAAAAGAGGTCCTCAGAGATCTGCAGGCTTCAGCTACTTCCTCCTATGCGACGTGTCCAAGCCCTAAATTCTTGGCGTTAACAAATAATGACCTGCCTCACGCCTGCCAGGACACAGCACCTTTCAGTGCAGAAACCTGAGCTAAGTTTTGGCAACAAACTTGTCAAGCTGCTTTTCAAGGGAACACAATGATCAAGTCAGCTTACGTCTAGGTGTGGTTTTAACAGCTTTCTTGCTGTGGGATTTTTACAAGTACCTGTGAGGATTTTGAAGAGTGTGAACAAAATCCTGCCCTTAAGTCCAGCGTGTCCAGCGTCAGGCCTCTTGTGCCTGCCTCCAGAGAGGCTCCTGTGCAAGGGCTGAGCCCTGCGGATCCAGACGACTGCAGCAGGAGTGGTACTTTTAAAGCAATTAGCTGTGCTAGTTTGAAGCTAGCTAGAATGTTTTGGTGAGAAGAGCTAGATTACAGGCTGTGGAAAGAAAACAATGGTGATGTCTACTCCCCTGATAGGCTTGCTGAGATGTATAGGAACAAGAAATAAAAATACAGATAACCACTCTCACTTGGGCTGCTGCTGGGGAACTGGCTGGGCTGCATCTTACTCTCTAACCTCTCTCTCCATTTTGGACTAACCCACTTTGCTTCCTAACGCCCTGGCCAAACCTCCATTCTTCCTTGGGACTGGGGTAAGGTTGAGAGGGGTAGGGGGAAGGTGAAGGGGTGATTGAGAGCCCCTCCTGGGGACTCAGGTTTCTGGGAGGGCTGTTGTGTTTCTGTATTACCTTTTACCTTGTATATTTATTTCTGTCTATAACTGTATGTACTGTAAATATCTGCCTGTATATTGAGCTAGCTGTAAATATAAGCTTCATTCATATTTCCAGAGCCAGCTGAGTCTAGTCTGGGTGATTTCCAAAGTGGGGGGGGGGGCAGGGAACACCCAAACCATCACAATTACCAGAGATAGTAATCTCATCCAAATAATTTCTCCTGATCGACTCAGCAAATCGTGGCCTATGTCACTGGACCAGTGGTGTGGCACAGTAAACAGCAGATGAGAACAAGCCCCGAGGGCTTCCTTGTAGAGAAAAGGGTCCCTCGGCACTCCTCTTGCCGCAAAGCCAGGACCTCACACAGCCCTTTTGCCCTGTACAAAGGTGCCAGGGCTTTCTAGTGATCTGATTACATGCTTGGGCAGTTCTACTGGCAGTGCCCACGAGTGATTGGCTTTTAGTATTACTTTGTAACAGCTGTGGATTTGGGCTCAGTAAGCTTTACGAGAGAAACTAATGAGGCAAAAAGTGTTTTGTTTCTATAAACATTATGCTGCCTCTTTTTTGTCCCACACAAGGACCATTTTTTTCTGTGATTACACTTCAAGTGAAACGTACTTCAGTGAAAATTGATGCTGTAGTGATATCATAGGTCATACTATTCCCAAATTGCATGATGTGGAAGTATTTCCAGGCTCCTTGGACCAGGTGAACACCCCAACTAGGTCACAGCCTTATGCTATATTAAGACCTAAATGAGCATCTTCTCCCTGCCTTCCTCCTGTTTTTGAAAGGAAAGCAGGGAGCTGCAGAATGATCTGCACAGGCTTGATAACCCAGGAACTCATGTGGCATATTGGGATATGGTTCACTGTTCAGTGAAATTATAGAATCAGTCAGGTTGGAAGAGACCTCCAAGATCATCCAGTCCAACCTATCACCCAGCCCTATCCAGTCAACTAGACCATGGCACTAAGTGCCTCATCCAGGCTTTTCTGCACCAAAGGACACAGTCTCAAATGGTTGCACCAAGGTAAAACTAAAAAAAAAAGTGGCAAATGGGAAAGAAAATGAGAGACCTACTGATTAGAAAAGAATATTAAAACCTTAGTACTTGGTCACATTTTTCCCCTATATAAGATCTGACACTGAATGCAGAACTGGGACTCCTTAATGTACCTGTTTTTCAAACTGAAAATACCTTGGCCTGAGATCTGAAGCTCTGGAAAACCTGTAGGGCCAGCTTAGAGCCTTGGGCCGTTGAAATAACCATGAGGTGAATCATCACCAGATGCCTGAAGGCAAAATCAGGAAGAGAGAAGGGGAAATATTCTCCACCTCCTGGGTCCACTTCCCAACGTGATACCAGCATTAAGAGCAGGCAGGAGTAATTCTCTTCCTGTCCATTCCCTGGCCCCAGCCACCATGGGCCCTGGCATGTAGAAAGGAGGAGCACTTGGACAGGGGTGTCATCTGGGTTTTAAGACATGTCTGATCTACCTACTGCAGTCGCAGCTACTCCTGGGCCAAGTCCAAGGTTCAAATCATGACTTACAAGAAACATTAAATATGTTCAATAATGAAATTTTCAAACAAGCCTGAGCCTTCCTTGCTGCAAATGTTCTTAGAAAAAGACAGAGCTACTTCAGAGAGAAATTTCACAAGGAACAAGAGGCCAAAGCTTTCTTTTAGTTATATAAATACAATTTCTTTTGAGGTCCAGTCGCCAGTGAGGAATTTCACTAATGGAAGTAAGAGCAGGATTTTCCCTCAGCACTAAACAGATCCGACCTTTGAAACAAATGGTATTACAAATTCCTTGGCCTTGTGTCATTTGCTTTTTCTCTTAGAATCCTGCTGCTGGGATAAGTTACTGCTGGAATAGCTGTTGCCATTAGGGCAAAAATAGTCTTTGTGGTTGTGGCAGACTTAGAAAGTGTGAAGACTCCAAGATAAAAACCCAGCACTTGTAGAATCTCATTATTTTGGGGGACCTGACTGTTGGGTTGTTAATGGTTTAGGGTTGGCAATGTTGGACAGAGAGCATGAGGTGCAACATCAAGTTAGAGATCAACTCTTAGAGGAAGAAGTCATAGAACCATAGAATCATAGAATCGACCAGGTTGGAAGAAACCTCCAAGATCATCCAGTCCAACCTAGCACCCAGCCCTATCCAGTCAACTAGACCATGGCACTAACTGCCTCATCCAGGCTTCTCTTGAACACCTCCAGGGATGGTGACTCCACCACCTCCCTGGGCAGCCCATTCCAATGCCAATCACTCTCTCTGGCAAGAACTTCCTCCTAACATCCAGCCTATACTTCCCCCTGGCACAACTTGAGATTGTAGCCCCTTGTTCTATTGCTGGTTGCCTGGCAGAAGAGACCAACCCCCACCTGGCTACAGCCTCCCTTCAGGTAGTTGTAGACAGCAACATCATTGTTGGGCAATTAGGGCAATTAGGAGGCTGTGTAGTGGTATGGGGTCACAGGAATTTGGGGGTACGGGAGGAGGCTACACCTAAGCTTCTACTCAGCCTTCACGCTCAGCTGCCTAGGCCTAGCCTTCCACCGAACCCACTTAATCTCCACCCTACTACGTCTAGAGAGCATGATATTATCAATATACATTGCCCTCTCAACATGACCAGTAGAAACCCAAACACCATCCTCAACCCTCATCCCCCTACTCATACTAGCCTTTTCAGCCTGTGAAGCCGGCGCTGGCCTTGCAATACCTGTAGCCTCCCGTACCCACGGCTCTGACCACCTCCACAACCTAAACCTCCTACAATGCTAAAAATCATCCTCTCCACAATCATACTGCTCCCCACGGCCTTCCTCTCACCCCCCAGATTCCTGTGACCCAATACCACTACACACAGCCTCCTAATCACCCTGAGCCTGCTCTTCTCCAAGCTAAACACCCCCAGCTCACTCAGCCTCTCCTCACAGGGCTGTGCTCCAGGCCCCTCAGCAGCTTCCTTGCCCTCCTCTGGACACGTTCCAGCACCTCAACATCTCTCTTGAGCCGAGGGGCCCAGAATTGGACACAGTACTCAAGGTGTGTCCTGACCAGTGTTGAGTAGAGGGGAAGGACAACCTCCCTTGTCCTACTGGCCACACTGTTTCTGATCCAGGCCAGGATGCCATTGGCTCTCTTGGCCACCTGAGCACACTGCTGGCTCATCTTCAGCTACTATCTACCAGTAGCCCCAGGTCCATTTCTGCCTGGCTGCTCTCCAGCCACTCTGTCCCCAGCCTGTAGCGCTGCTTGGGGTTGTTGTGGTCAGTATCACCAACTTACAGGGGTCTCTGAGAGATCTAAGTACTTCTGCTGAATTAAAGGGTGTCAGGAGAAAAGTTTTCGTGGTGAATTTATCTCCTTCCTACAATTTTATTCATTAAAGATGGTGATCTACTGAGTACCAGTAGATGGAGCTACCAGTACAGACTACTTCAGACCCCTGCTTCTGGGACATCCTTGGGCCGGCGATCCCCCAGGGCTTCTGCATAGCCTGATTTCTGCATGAGCAAAGCTCCCCGGAGTGCAGTTAGGAATATTCATTAGAACTTATGTGATTTATCTGAAAGGAAGGGCCTTGCATTTCCATCTTTTTATTACAGCAGACATAGCAACAACTTAGCACCATACACTACTTCATGCTTCTGTCAGTATGGTTACATTACAAATGTAATAGTTATCAAGAACGATCCCAAGATACTAATAGAAAGGAAAGTCTGAGGAGCTAAGAGGCAGCTGGAGACAACACGCTTCACTCTTCTCCCTGCAGGACACAACTGGCTTCATTTACCTCCATGAATCATTTCTGACTGAAATCTGTGGAGTTCCACTAGGTTAGAGAAATGGAAACTAGCTTTCAAACCTTCAGGGGATTTTGGAAGAGTGTCTTTTTCCTAGGGAGTTACAAAAGTGAACCAAATCGACTCACTTCAAATGGTAACTGAACCCACTCATACCACGGAGTCTCACTGCCGTTGCAGAGTTTGCAGATGACACTAACTTTGTTCAGACAGTCAAGTTCTGTGCAGGCCATGAGGACCTCGCCAAATTGAGTTGGCTCAAAGGTGACAAATGAACTTTGATATAAATAAACCCAGAGCAATGCATTTAGGAACAAAAAAATCTAAATCAGACTTGGAAGTGAGAATTAGAACTTAGGAAAGCAATCTCTGAGCCATTGTTGATGGTTCTCTGCAACTATCAGTTCAAAGGCAAATGGGGAAATGTAATGTTTCTGTACATAATGTTTCTGCTACATAAAAAACTGCTGTGTTCTTTAAAGGCTAGCAAAAATAGTTGAGATGTTAAAGCTGCTGCTTTCCATAGACTGAAAATTCTGGGACTCCACTCTGAAGTGAAGGAGTGATGTAACCATGATTTACAAAATGATGGATGTGCTGATCAAACCAAACATAGAACTGTTGTTTACAAGACCCTAGTATGGGATCTAGGGGATGCTTCAGGCAGCTAGCAAAAGATGAGTTTAAAACAGATAAAATAACATGCTTGCTTAAACAGTGAGTAGCGAGCCTCTGGAGCTTGCCAGCACAGGAGCTTGTGGAGGCAGACAGTATTAGCCTGTTGTAAAAGGGATTAGGCAAATGAATGGGTCTTAATGTTAAAAGGATGAGGCAGGAACACATCCTCTTGTATCCCTAATCCACCAGTTGTGGATGCTGTGTACTAGGGGAAAGGGCTGCACATAAGGGAAAGGGCTCTACATAACAACCAGTCTCACCTTCTTCCTAAGC
The DNA here is from genome assembly GCA_013400475.1 of Tricholaema leucomelas. Lineage (NCBI taxonomy): Eukaryota > Metazoa > Chordata > Aves > Piciformes > Lybiidae > Tricholaema lacrymosa > Tricholaema leucomelas. Next base: position 101,320 of record WAAF01009143.1, on the reverse strand, counting down.
AGCATCTCCTCTTGCCACCACTGGAAACAGAGCAATGGGCTAGATGGCTCACTGGTGTGATCCATGGATCATATCTTACATGCAGATTGTGACTTCTTCCAAATGGCAAAGGTCCCCTGCAGGATCATAGAATCATAGTATGTCAGGGGCTAGAAGGGACTTTGAAAGCTCATCCAGTTCATCCCCCCTGCCAGAGCAGGATCACCTAGACCAGATCACATAGGAACACATCCAGACAAGTTTTGAATATCTCCAGAGAGGGAGACTCCACAACTCCCTTGGGCAGGCTGTTCCCAGTGCTGTCACCCTCACAGGGAAAAAAAATCCTCCTCATGTTTAAATGAAATTTCCTATGTCTCAGCTTTCACCCATTGCCCCTTGTCCTGTCATCAGGCATCACCCAGCAGAGCCTGATGGCACTCACCCTTTACATACTTATAACCACTGATGAGGTCACCTCTCAGGTTTCTCTTCTTCAAGCAGCAGAGCCCCAGCTCCCTCAGTCTGTCCTTGTAAGAGAGATGTTCCATTCCCTTTACCACCTTTGTGGCTCTGTGCTGGGCTCTCTCAAGTAGTTCTATGTTTTTCTTGAACTGGAGGCCCAGAACTGGACACAGTACTCCAGATGTGGTCTCACCAGGGCAGAATAGAGGGTTGTGAGAACAGGCAGGTTGCTGCTTGAGAGAGTCCAGCACAGAGCCACAAAGATGATTAAGGAAGTTGAACATCTACCATATGAGGAGAGCCTGAGGGAGCTGGGGCTCTTTAGCTTGGAGAGGAGTCTAAGGGGTGACTTCATTCATGTTTACCAATATGTAAAGGGTGAGTGCCAGGAGGATGGAGCCAGCCTCTTCTTGGTGATGCCCAGTGACAGGACAAGACACAGTGAGTGGAAGTTGAGGCATAGGAGGTTCCATGTGAACCTGAGGAAGAATTTTTTTCACTGTGAGGGTGACAGAGCATTGGAACAGGCTACCCAGGAGGCTAAAGGGGCTGGATCAGATGTTCTTTCAGGGTCTCTTCCAGCCCTGACATTCTATGATTCTATGATTTTTGCATCTTCCCGGTTGGCAGCCTTAACTGACTTATCACCTGTGTTAGACACAACACAGGGGTGTATTCTTCCAAGTGACTCCAGTAGGCCTGTGGGACTTCAGGTAACCAAGAAGTTACACTCTGCTTCTGGGCATGCCACAAGTGCTGAGTGTTGGTGTGGGTCATGTACCTGTCCCTGCAGCTGCTTGGAAATGGAGCTACAGCATTATTTTTTCATTGTAGGCAAAGCAGTTTTTTCCCAGTTGCTCTTTTAGAAAGGATTAAATGACTCCTGATGAAACCTTTCCCAGACAGCTCAGCAGAAAATAAGCAACCAGCATGGAGAATTTCAGTCTAATTGTTTTAAAATCAGGCAAATCATAAGCAAACTTTTCAAAGGAAAGGATTACTTTTCCTTAAAGACAGGCAGTGCTTCCTGCTCTAGCCATAGCATCCTTCACACCAAACAAGTTCTCTTGACACTGGAGGGACACTGCCTTTTCTTGGGCAAAAATTCAGCTGTATGATCATCACTGGAAAATGTTGGTACTCTTATGACCAAATTTTCACAATTGCAGTCTAAATGGCATTTTCATGAGGGAATTGATGCAACTCGAGTGAGAGAAGTACTTGTCACTTTTGAAGTCACACACACATGCTTCCCTGAGTGTATGTACCACTTTCCTGGAGGTCTGATGCTGAGGAGCTCTCCTCCTGCTGATGGGGAGCAGCTCTCTTAGCCTGTCCAGCTGTGCCAGCTCACATCAGCTCAGCATCCAATTTGGCCTTTAAACAAAATTCTTTGTTAACCTTTATGCTTTGTTTTTCTTTACCCAGCAGCCACAATGAAGGTGAGGGACATCTCTGAGGATGACAGCAATGGCTCTTTGGGAGAGATAAAAGCACCTCAGGTTAGGTGAAGGGAATCAACTTCCACCCTCAGTGTTTCAGAGAGGTTCACAATAACACACTTTCCTTGGAGAGTGTTTATTCTTCAAATATGCATTAAAGGAGTGCAAGTATCATAGAACCATAGAATCAACCAGGTTGGAAGAGACCTCCAAGATCATCCAGTCCAACCTAGCACCCAGCCCTGTCCAATCAACTAGACCATGGCCCTAAGTGCCTCATCCAGGCTTTTCTTGAACACCTCCAGGGACGGTGGCTCCACTGCCTCCCTGGGCAGCCCATTCCAATGCCAATCACTCTCTCTGACAAGAACTTCCTCCTGACATCCAGCCTAGACTTCCCCTAGCACAACTTGAGACTGTGTTCCCTTGTTCTATTGCTGGTTGCCTGGCAGAAGAGACCAACCCCCACCTAGCTACAGCCTCCCTTCAGGTAGTTGTGCAGTTGTGCAGTTGTGCGCACCTGAGCACACTGCTGGCTCATCTTCAGCTACTATCTACCAGTAGCCCCAGGTCCCTTTCTGCCTGGCTGCTCTCCAGCCACTCTGTCCCCAGCCTGTAGCACTGGGATTCAGTCTAACTGGGTATTTAGCACAGAGGCTGCACAGCTTCCTGGATTGTCTTTAGCAAGAGACAAGGCAGACCTGGAAAGCTTTCCATTTTCCAGCCTGCTGGCTTTAGTGATAATGTCATGTAAATCCACAGGGAGACAAGTGACCTTCTAGCTCATGCTATTGTGCTGGTAACAAACATAAACAAAGCCTTAGTTAGACAGGGAAGAATCTCACCAAAACCAAGGTCTAAGAAGTCTGTTCCTTTTTGTCTTCTCATAAACAATTCTGTGATAAAAGGTCTCCCCTGGGTGAATGGTGTTTTCATCCCCCTTGCATCAAAGGTTTTACACTCACCTTTCCCACTGTCAAGAGACATCCTGAAATACCACACTCTCGTCAAGGCTAAAATGGCTCACAAAAATGCTGAAGTGGTACCATAGACTGGCTGAGGCACTTAGTGCCATGGTCAGTTGATTGGACAGGGCTGGGTGCTAGGTTGGACTGGATGATCTTGGAGGTCTCTTCCAACCCGGCTGATTCTATGATTCTATGATATTGAAGGGCTGTTGCATTCACATGTTGGCAACCATCAATAGACTCCAGGTGATGACCATTCTCCCATAGTGTCCTTGTCTCCCATCACCAAAGAGCTATAGAATATCCCTGACATTCTACAGGCTAAAATCATAATAGCTGTCAAACAAGGTCAAAGTCTTGGAGTGTGGTATTGTTAAGTAGCACCCATAGCCAGCTGTAGGCCTGGGTGGTTTCCCCATACTTCTCACAACACACAGTGTACTGGGATCTGTCCCCAGATGTGGTCTCAGCTCAGCCTGCTTCTGACAGCAGTTTTGGATGTCCTCACCCTGACTGCTGCTCCCATCCCAAGGATGCTACATGCCCCATCCTGCCCTGCTGGCCTTATGAAGAGTACCTGTCCTGAAGGGAGCTGCAGCTCTCTCCACAGATGCAAGCAGAGTGTACTGAGCAGCACAGCCAGCAGAAAGGGGGTGGGTGGGGTGGGTAAGGATTTAAAATGTTTCCTAGATTTAGCAGTTAAAAAATATTGACTGTTCCAGTGTAGCAGCATGCCCCTTGTGGCTTACTCTACAGCTCAGTCCAGCTCTCCCCTTTGATGTCTTGCCCACAGTATAATAAACTTCAGCAAAGAAAAACAGCTCTCTTTGAGAGCCACGAACCAATGAACTGGAAACGTGACCTGAACTGAAGCTCTACATTGGTTTTCTTTGCAGCAGGTTCTTTTATATTAAGTGGCCTGAAAGGATACAGCAAAATTCAGCCAAAGAGAGTGATGGTCAACCTTGCTGGAATTTGCCTAGGTAGAAAATATGTTTATGAGCAATTGTGGTAAGTACAGGAAAGGGAAAAATACTTTCTTCAGGCTCCTGGTTTCAGCTAGCTCAGTATCAAAGAAACCAAAGTGAAATAGGAAAAATGTGATTTCTGAGAAATGATCAGCTGTGGGAAGAGCAGAACTCAGGTCTGAGAACTGTAACTGGAAAATAATCATTCCTCTAAGACTCAGTGAAACATATGGCCAAATCCCCAGTGCTCTTTAAGTTAAACCGGAAATGTTCTGTCTAATCTATCCTGAAGAGTGGGAGATTTTTTTTTTTCCCCTCTCACTGTATTCATTTCTGTTTGTGTCATTCCTGGAAAGGGACTTCTTCTTCAGATATCTTCTAATTTTCTGGTGGGGAGCGTGGATTTTGGCAAAGTGCCGAAGTCTGAAGACTTTCAACACTGAAAGTTTCTAAGAAAGAAATTATGTCAGATAGACTTTCTTACCTCACATGACACTTGGCCTGAGATTTACTGCTGCTTTTATCTAGGATGCAGAAAGAAAGCTACACTGCCACTAGGAGAGTAGACTATAGTTCATCTTTCAAGTAGTTCTTTGCAGGTTTTATCCCCAGAAGAACAGAAAACTTCACCAAGAAAATGTAGTGTCTGGCACACGCCACACGAGTTAAACCTGGGCATATCTTTCAAACCATGTATGTGATCTGAAAGCCTAAACGACCCATTGTTTTTTTTAAATCATGAAGAGTCAGCTCCTCAGAGGCCTGAATTATGACCTTTGTGCACCTTGCCATATCTAAATATGGGTGCTCAGTGGCCTGACTGGATTCAAAGTGAGAAGGCAGATAAGATGTCCCCGTGTACGGCCAGAAGACACTGCTGTGCTTATAGCTAATTATGCATGTAACAAAAGGCAATGGAAAAGCACCCAAGAGATGAGGAAACACACACCAAATGACTAAAAGGCAGTTGCTGCCGCTTGTGCTTCCCTTTCCATTCTAGTGCAGTATTTCACTTTGAAGAGGAGTTCCCACAGCACAGAGGACTATGGTCCCCATTGTGCTTCACCCTCATCAAATCCCAGGATCACAGAATCACACAGAATCAATCAGGTTGGAAAAGACCCTCAAGATCGTCAAGTCTGATCTATCACCCAACATTATCTAACCAACTAAATCATCGCACCAAGTGCCACATCCAGTCTCTTTTCAAACACTTCCAGGGGTGGTGACTACACCACCTTCCCAGGCAGCCCATTCCAATGCCAATCACTCTTTCTGTCAAGAACTTCTTCCTACCATCCAGCCTAAACCCTCCCCTGGTGCAGCTTGAGACTGTGTCTCTTCATTCTGTCACTGGTTGCCTAGGAGAAGAGACCAACCCCCACCTGGCTACAACCTCCTTTCAGGTGGTTGTAGACAGTGATAAGGTCCTCCCTGAGACTCCTTCTCCAAGCTAAAGAACCCCAGCTTCCTCAGCTACTCCTCACAGGGCTGTGCTCGCAAGCAAGAACTGTGCCTATATTGCTATGCTCAGTGCAGCATAGCAATATAGGCACATGCTCAGTGACACCCAGCAGTGATGCTGAGGTGCACTGGAGTAGGAAATACCCTATTGTGCTGACCGTGTTGCCATCTCATCTAGCTTTTTAATTTCAATTACCCTATTGTGCTGACCCTGTTGGCATCTCATCCAGCTTTTTAATTTCACGCAGTTTTGAGCAATATTGGAAGACCTGAAGCTGAGACCAAAGCTAAATAAGGCAAAATCTTCCCTCAAGCTGTTGCAAAAGTCACCAGCAAAGAATTGCAAAAGTCACCAGCAAAGAATTGCACCACAATATGGAACAGTGTGTAGGATTTATCCTAAGGTAGCCATTCTGGGGAGCAATTCTTTCAAAGTAAACAAGGCCCCAACTCAGAGGCTGCCTGCAGTGAGTGCTAAGACTTGCCATGAGAAGCCCTGCTCCATCAACCAGAGCACAAGCTATTCATTCATCTTCTTCCCTTAATAAAAACACACTGAGCTCATGCGTGCTGTGTCACTGCAGATGGACTCTGTTGTTTCATTAGGAAACAGACTATGAAACCCCAAAGGACTATCTTGGATGTCTGCATGTACTCTGCTAGCTGCAGAACCTCGTGGGGCTGAGAAGCAGCTCTCCCCATAGAGCATGCCACACTTGATCCCTCACACCTCACTGTTCTTCTGCAGAGCATTCAGAGATGACACTGGTAGCAAAACTTTTGTGATTTTCAGTTGAGCAAAACCCCCATTGCACCAGGCTTTAGATATTTCAGGGCTTTTTTTTACTATCACAGAAATTAGCCATGCAAATCCAGTCATTAATATGCTTTTACAAACTATCTCCCCATCTAAGTTAATCAGAAGCCACGGGAAGGAAAGAGGGTTAGAAAAGTGCATTTCCACAAGGAGCTTCTTAAGAATTTTCTGCTCTAAGGCTCAGTATTTATATGATGCAAACCTATGCAGTACAATGCCACTCTGGAAAGCCAAAAATACATTTCTGGTGATCAGATGCTCCATGGTACTGAGCCTCCTAGAACGAAAAGCAGAACCGGGATGCCAGTAGCAAAGGCTCCAGCACAGGCATCTCAGGAAGACTACAATCATGCCTCTGTGAGGCCTCTTCCCAGCAAAGTGCTGAGTACAGCTTGGCTTGGCTAGCAGGCATGAAATTCCCACACAGAAGCGTATACAGGTATAAACTTCAAGCCTCTGGCAACTCAGTATTGTACCATTTCCTTGCCAAGTGTTCATGCTGGGGCTTTTCCTGACAACTCTGCACACAAGTCAGAACAAAAGCAACTCCCACTTCCAATGTTATTTCATTGCCATGTGGGTTTTGCTGAAATCACCTTGTATTTCACAGCTCCTTAGTATTGAGCACAGGAGTTACAGCTGATAAGACATGAGATTACAGAGGCCATAAGCTAACACAACAGACCCTGTTTACATGAACTGATCCAGTTCTGCACAGGTGGTTGAGTCACCAACCTTGGATGTGTTTAAGGGTCGTTTGGATGTCGTGCTTAGGGATATGGTTTAAGGTGAATCTTGTAGAGTAGGGTTATAGGTTGGGCTTGGTGATCCTGAGGGGCTTTTCCAACCTGGATGTTTCTGTGATTCTGTGGGGTGGTGACTCCCAGTTGTGCTAGTTTGAGCCTAGCTAGCATGTTTTGGTGAGAAGAACTAGATGATAGGCTGTAAAATGAAAACAATGGTGTCTACTTCCCTCACAGTCTTGCTGGGATGTGTAAAGAAGAAAGGCAAAACAAAGATGAGGTCACTCCTGCTCTGCCCTTCGTGCAGGGCATTTGCTTCTTGTTTTGCCTTTCTTCTTTACACATCCCAGCAAGACTGTGAGGGAAGTAGACACCATTGTTTTCATTTTACAGCCTATCATCTAGTTCTTCTCACCAAAACATGCTAGCTAGGCTCAAACTAGCACACCAGTGCATCACCACAACTTACACAGGTGTCTTTGCTGGGTCAGGCTAGCCTGGCACTGGAAGAGGGTTAGGATTTGCTCTTTGGTCTAGAGGCTGGTCATATAATCTCCAGCAGCAAAAAAACTATGAAGTACTCAGAGGCTTTGTGTTAGATGTCCAATAAAGAAGTGCAATTTAATTCCAGCAAAACGCTGAACCACATTTTCTATATTCCTGGCATCTACTGAGGTAGGGCAACAGAAATGTTTAACTTCCTTCTATAATCATATAGAACCCGATCCAATCCTGCCTGTGGAACATCACAGTCTTTCCATTGCCTTTCATACATCTGGAGCACATCCACAGTGCATGTAGTGTATCTGCACCACATCAGTAACCGGTGGAATGTTCTCCTAACCTTTAAAGAGTATATGGTACATTTTACGGATACCCATATATCAAAAGGGTCTGATTTTACTGCCGTGGCTTGGCATAAAAGTAATCATTAGGAAGTCTTACCTTATACCTTGTGCCTACTCCAATATTGAAGTCTAAAGGGAAAAAATGGATCTGGAGGGTTGAAGGGAAGCCATTATTTTTCTATGAAAATGCTCTTTTTATTAAAAGCAGAATGTAGCTGAAGGCACAAAACCTCTTTAAAACAACTTGGGTTTTAGCATCAATAATGGAAATTTACACACCGTGGCTGGGATATGCCTAGCACCTCTCCCATCTTTTCTGCCTCTGTATAAATAAAAAGTTTAAGGCCAATAAATATAATCAATGAATGATCTTAATATTCTGTTCTGAAACTGTTTCCATTTCACAGGAAGTTCAAGTTTCCTTCAGTAAATGGTTTATACTTTCCCATGCATTCTTACATTCTAGTAAAATCTATTTTATATGGATTGAAGCTTAGCACAGGATAATCAAGAATGTGATATTTTAAAGGTTGAATTTCTTTTAAATAGCTAGCAACAACTTTTCCCCTGACATTTTGAACAGGGTGTGTGCACCACTGCTTGCAACTTCTCAGGCAGAGTGCTAATGTCTTAACAACAGCCTTACACAAGTTTAGATTGCCTCAAATGCAAGGCTGAGACCCGAAAAACCTCTGCAACCACAGAGCTCTCTGCTGCTTTCCTGGATGTGTTTAAGAGTTGTTTGGATGTGGTGCTTAGGGATATGGTTTAGAATCACAGAATCATAGAATCAGTCAAGGTTGGAAGGGACCACAAGGATCACCTAGTTCCAACCCCCCTGCCATGGGCAGGGACACCCTACCCTAGATTAGGCTGCCCATAGCCTCATCCATCCTGGAGAGATGGGGCCTCAACCACCTCCCTGGGCAACCCATTCCAGGCTCCCACCACTCTCATGCTGAACAACTTTCTCCTCCTGTCCAGCCTGAATCTCCCCACCTCCAGCTTTGCTCCATTCCCCCTAGTCCTGGCACTACCTGAGAGCCTAAAAAGTCCCTCGACAGCTTTTTTGTAGGCCCCCCTCAGGTCCTGGAAGGCCCCAAGAAGGTCACCTGGGAGCCTCCTCTTCTCCAGACTGAACAGCCCCAACTCTTTCAGTCTCTCCTCATAAGGTGAATAATGTTTAAGGTGAACTTTGTAGAGCAAGGTTATAGGGTTATAGCTCTGGAAGGGGTAGCAAATTCTCATGCATGGATCAGATGCTAGGACTGCATCCTTGATTGCTCCAAGCAGGAGGAATTTACCAGCTGGTATCCCAAATGGTGGAAGTTTGGCATATTTTCATGTTCTTTGCTAGTGTCAAAACCTGGAACCTCAGGAATTGAAAAAAAACATGATGGGAAAAACAGGATATGTCAACTGCTCCTAGTGACTCATTTACTACAGGTAGGGAAAAAGATCAGGTTTCAGTTTTGGGGGGATTGTTGGTTTGGGGTTTTGTTTGGGTTTTTTTCTTTTTGTTTTGGTCTGGGTTTGGGTTGGTTGGTTGGGTTTGGGGGGGGTCTCTTTTGGTTGTTGGGTTTGTTTGGGCTTTTTTTTCAGTTATTTTTTCCAAGAACAATTTTTCTCAACTAATTAAACACTTTCTACTTTATGAGGAATGCAAACTTCTGCTCCTCGTAAATGCAGTATATCCTGCTAAACTACTGAAGGAGAGAAAAACCTAAGCATTCCTGCAGGATTTAACTCTCAAAATTAAAGAGCTGGATTTTTCCATGTTAATTTCATTAAAACCTCTCCAGTATCTACAATGAGCTCTTTATCTCTAATTTACTTCTAATACTTAACTGGCGTTTTAGTACCAGCTCTAGGAAAATCTCCCACACACTCTTGCTGTTTTCTCTCCACTAGTCTAAAGGGAGATTTGTTAACAGCCATTCCTGACCTACTTTTAGATTCATTCATCATGTATCACAAATATTTAATACTTTATCCTGGATTCTGGTTAAGTGCTCAGTACACAAACTCCAAGTCATAAGCTAGGTGCTTGACAAGGCTGGAAGAGGAAACAAATTGATTCCAGGGATTTAGTGCAGAGGTAGGGTAGATGGTGGAGCAATTTACCAACTGTCCCTGGAGTCCTGCCCTGGAGGAAGGATCTGAATGGTCAGAGGTGGCAAAAGCCACTGGGAGAGGCAGCTATGGAAAAGTGCTTAAAGTCATGTATTGCACCAGTTCCTTGGCCATGGGCTTGTTGTAGAGGAGACAGAGAGATGGAACCAGTCGTTGGAAAGTCTTTAAGAATGCAGGAAGTGGCAAACAGATTTGATTAATTAATAGGTTAGTAGATAGATAGATGGATAGATGTACACATACATAACTCAAACACTGCAGAAGCCTACTGCCAACATCTTAAACAAGAGAATTCCCAGTAAGAATCCATCTCTTTTACCCAGGATATCTGCCAGACTGGAGAGCCTATTCAGCCTTCCATGTCATATTCAGCCTTCCATGTCATCCAGTATCTGAAGGGAGCCTACAGGAAGGCTGGGGAGGGACTATTTACAAGGTCTAGTAATGTCAGGATGAGGGGGAATGGGTTTAAGTTGGAGGAGGGGAGATTTAGACTGGATGTTAGGAGGAAGTTCTTTACAGTGAGGGTGGTAAGAGACTGGAACGGGTTGCCCAGGGAGGTTGTGGATGCTTCCTCCCTGGAGGTCTTTAAAGCCAGGCTGGATGAGGCCTTGAGCAGCCTGCTCTAGTGGGAGGTGTCCCTGCCTATGGCAGGGGGTTGGAGCTGGATGATCCTTGAGGTCTCTTCCAACCTAAACCATTCTATGATTCCATGATTCTATGATCTGAATCCTGTCTCACTTCTGTCCCCTGTAAGAAGTGAACTTCCCTGCACAAAGCACATCCCTTCATATTTTTGCTCCTGGAGCAAAAATAGGTCAGGGATATGGGTGAAGCAAAGCCTAAACCTGGGGAAGACAAGACTTCGGGGCAAAAAGAAGAGCATTCTTGGTGTCCACTTCTGGGAATTTTCTTTAAAGTTCCTCACGGGTTTTGTGACTTAGTGTGGGCCAAGAATAAGAAAGAAATGTGCTCCTTGGGAGTATTTCAGTAACACTTAGCAATAAATTGTCTCTGGCAGAGATTATTTCAGCAGGATCCAGTGAGGACTAAAAATCTGAAGAGTGATAGAAAGGGTGCCCAACAGTCCATTTGAATTGGTGGTAGAATTAAGTCAGGTGTCTCAGTAGCACCTGAGAATTCTCACCAAATATCTCTAAGGTGGCATTTTAACCTTGAATTATATGACTGCTCCCTCAGAGAGCCTGCAGGGACATAAAGAGGCACAAGATCTAGTGGGAGGTGTCCCTGCCTATGGCAGGGGGTTGGAGCTGGATGATCCTTGAGGTCCCTTCCAACCTAAACTGTTCTATGATTCTAAGATGCACACTGCCCTGTGCTATTTCCAAATCTCACCAGCACACAATGAATACAGAGAGCAGGGGAGGCATAATCAGTCCTCTTAGCACCTTGTTTGCTGATTAAAGACCCATGGCAGTAGGTGCACTCTCAGTCCTGCTTCCAGCATTTTGGCCATGAAGATAAGTCACTATGACAGCAGAATAAGCTTGAGAACACGGTTCCTGTTGTGGGATCCTCAGGGAAGGTGAAGTTATGGGCTGTCGAACAGTCTAAAGACAGAACCTGGTTTTGCAGAGTTTTCTGTCTTCATCTTTTCAGAGCCTGGCTCCTATTTCCATGTCCAGCCTGAGAGCACACCAAGCAGTGCATTTTGCAATTCCATCACCTGTGCTGTGAAAGACACACGTGGGTGTGGCTGTACATGTGGATTTCTGCAAGTACAGCTGAAGTCATACTGTCACTTCTGACATTTTGCCCCCAGCACTGACAGAACTCTGCCCAGCTACAGCTCATGTAATAGCAGGCCTGGAAAACAATCAGTAATTAAGGCGGCACTGAAAACAGAAGTCTCTAGATTGAATACTTATCAGTTATACACCAGACTGCCTCTACCAGCAGAATCATGTTGCTAATCTATTTGTAGAACTTGATTTATGAAGATTAATAAGACAGCCAAATTATGTCAACTTATGGCAACCCCTCTGTATTTTTCTTTCAGTTCAGATTACAAAAGATTATTTTCCTTCTCATAAAGCTATTTTTAATAGCAGAACATATGTGTCCTCTACCCAGACCTGCATGGGATGCCAGGCCAGCACTGTGATTATGTGACCCACCAAAAGGTCAAGCAGAGAAAAAACAATATATGTTTTGTGATTTGCCATTGGAATGGGCTGCTCAGGGAGGTGGTGGAGTCACCGTCCCTGGAGGTGTTATAGAAAAGACTGGGTGAGGCACTTAGTGCCATGGTCTGGTTGACTGGATAGGGCTGGGTGCTAGGTTGGACTGGATGATCTTGGAGGTCTCTTCCAACCTGGTTGATTCTATGATTCTATGGTGCTCACCAATACTTATCAGCTTTTTCTAAACCTGGGCAGTGATTTCTCTTCTTTCTTAGCACCTGGTGCAGAAATCCTTGTTCCCTATTCCATCTGGTTTTCTATCTACATCAGTACTAGCTGGAAGATCCTGGTGACATCTGCTAGCAAATCAAATTCTGTTAGAGCTCTACCAGTATTAAACACTATGAACCTGGGCAGTCTACATTCTCAGAGTTTCTTCTATCATTTCCTCAAACACAAAGCACTCAGGGTTGTGTAGCCACAGACCTATTGGTTACATGTGTTCTGTCACATAAGAGAAGCCATAAGGCTGGGCTTTAGGCCAAACTCAACACCCATCCACATTATTTTCAGTCAGGAGTATTCAGGAGTATCTCAGGGTCCTTTTAGACATAATTCATTGAACTTTCTGAAGTGAGACAGTCCCTGGCTGTTTATCTGTTTTCTGGTATATTCAAGGCAATCATCAGCCTTTAGTGTACCCTTCTTCTATGCTTTCCCCCTGCAGTGATGCCACATGGCTGGCAACAGGAAGAAGACTGAAGAGGACATCTTTCTTAGGACATCTCTCTGACACTCAGCACTAAGATATTCCTGAAGCCTTTATTCAGGCCTCCTATGTCTCATAAATCCAGATTAAATCAAATTCAGTGTATATAGATATCTATGAATAAACATAAACACATAAGGATTTGTGGCTCTTGGAAGTGCAGCAGGAAATAGGAAGTGTGTAGGCTTGTTTCAGGACTGGATAGTTTAGGCACCAGATACCGTGTAAAGAAGGTTAGATGAGATTCCTACTGAGAGGTTGGAGCCAGGTGGGGATCAGGCTCTTCTCTCAAGAAACAAGTCATAAAACAAGAGGAAACTGCCTCTATTGCACCAGAGGAGGTTTAGTTTGGACATGGGAAAACTTTCTTGCCTGAAAAAGTTGTCAAGCTCTGGAACAGGCTGCCCAGGGCAGTGGTGGAGTGCCCAGTGCTAGAGGGACTGAAAGGCCGGCTTAGATGTGATGCTGAGGGACATGGGTTAGTGAGGACCTGGCAGTGCTGTGTTAGTGGTTGGACTTGATGATCTGAAAGGTCTTTCCCAACCTAAACAATTCTATAATGTTGATGTAGGCATGAGAGGAACTCTCTTGAAATATCTTTAATCTGACCTTTTAGGCCAAGGAAGATGCTACCAGAAAACCTATTTATAACAGGCATGGGGAAGGGGAGGGTCTGTAAGTTCTCTAATGTGTGTTAATTCAGAACGCCACAACACTCTACAAAAGTTAAGAAACAAGACCATGGAGGGCATCTGTCAATTTACTGTTCTATCTACATAGGCACTTTTCCCCTGTTAGCCAAAGCAGTAATTTAACTAAATGCATTTGGTTCTTCTACAGAGTTAGACATTCTGCCTGAAAATGGCTTGAGCTTGGGCTCTACACCCTCAGAAGGAAGAAAGAGAGGTTTTGCAATGCACCGGGAACCACAAACTAGAGCCAGTGCCAGGTTCTGCTACTTGAAGTTTAAAACATAAGGACTGTACTGGTGCACCCCAAGTAGATTAATAAATGTCCAGGACAAAGACAGGAGCCAAGAAGGCTCAACTAGAGCTGTGAATGACTGCAAGAACCTGGAACTTTGCTACCTATTGGGAGAATAAGGGCTCAGTGATAGAATCATAGAATCAACCAGGTTGGAAGAGACCTCCCAGATCATCCAGTCCAACCTAGCACCCAGCCCTATCCAGTCAACTAGACCATGGCACTAAGTGCCTCATCCAGGCTTTCTTTGAACATCTCCAGGGATGGTGACTCCACCACCTCCCTGGGCAGCCCATTCCAATGCCAATCACTCTCTCTGGCAAGAACTTCCTCCTAACATCCAGCCTATACTTCCCCCGGCACAACTTGAGACTCTATCCCCTTGTTCTATTGCTGGTTGCCTGGGAGAAGAGACCAACCCCACCTGGCTACAGCCTCCCTTCAGGTAGTTGTAGACAGCAATGAGGTCACCCCTGAGCCTCCTCTTCTCCAGACTAAACACCCCCAGCTCCCTCAGCCTCTCCTCATAGGATTTGTGTTCCAGGACTTTCACCAGCTTTGTTGCCCTTCTCTGGACACATTCCAGCACCCCAACATCTCTCTTGATTGCAAAGCTACTGTTCTAGAGAGCTTAGTTTAGTTACTGGTTTCACAGGGATATTCTCACTGGTGTGCCTTGAAAGTAAAGACAGTTTTAGAGAAGACAAGAGTCATTTTGTGTTATGATCAAGTGGGTTTGTATTTTGGTGAGCAACATTTCCTACAAAACTCAAGAATTCATTACTAAACAAATACACATTCTTAATTTCAAAGCCACAAATCCCTCCAAACCAAGGAAATCGTCTTGCCTGGAGGCTTAAAAGTTTCTGCTTGAAAATCCAGATTTCACAGCTCAAAGTTTGACATTTTTGTGTGCTCATATTCATCTATCAGTGTATCTCCCTGCAAATTTTAGCACAAACCTGCCTCTGAAAAGACTAAAGACACTTTTATAATAGTTCTCTGCAGTTTTCTGCATTCCTGCTTCCCCTCCTGCCAGAAGTACGGGTTAACAAACTGGGTGTGCAGCAGTCCTCAGCAAAATACAGTACCTGATTATAAACCTCCAGGAGTTTAAGTGTTTTAACATTTTAACTTCTCTGTTTTATTCAAATTTCAACATGATTTTCACTCCAATTTCTTTCTCACTTTGATCTTCAATATCTGATTCCACTGAAGTGACTTTGAAAGATACCACATTGACATTTTTGACACATTGGCATGGTAGAAGGAAGAAAAATGCAAGCCTCTTGTCTTATGGAGGAAGAAGTACTGACTGAAGTTTTGGCTGGGTTTTTTATAGCAGCAAGCAGTTAGAGGGGGATAGACACAATTCATCAGCACTTGATTGAAATCACTGTGTCTCCATTCTCTATGTGAACCAGTCCATGCTTATTCCTGTAGGTATGCAGACTACACACTTATCACCAAAAGCTCCAGAAATATGTGGGTGTAGTCAACATCTGTGATTGCTTTTGCTGTTGCAATCTTCCAATAACAGAGGCAAAGGGAAACACCTTTCACTATATGTATGTGAGGCAAGAAATGTGTGGTTATAATACATTCAATTTCTGCTTGCCTCATTCCTTCCATTTCTAAAATACTAAATAAATATTAACTGTTAAATCTTACCAGTGCTTCCCTAAGGAGAGTAAAGAGCTTTACCTCCGCTCCACAAATGGAAATGCTAAAGTAGAAATATGTCACAAAACATAGCATGCATCCAGAAGCCAGAAATCTGTGCCACTTCATGCTGAATGCTCACCAGAGTGGTCAAAACAGACCAGTATATTTTAGGAATGACATAATGACTCTTCATGGAGATATACCAGCATTTTTCACACTTAACAAATCACAGAATCACAGAACATTAGAGGTTGGAACGGACCTCCAGAGATCATGAGCCCAACTCCCCTGCCAAAGCAGGATCCCTTAGGGTAGTTCACAGAGGAATGCATCCAGGCAGGTTTTGAAAGTCTCCAAAGAAGGAGACTCCACAACCTCTCTGGGCAGCCTGCTCCAGTGCTCTGTCACCCTCATGTTGAGGTGAAACCTTCTATGTTCCAGTTTGTTGCTCCTTGTCTTATTGCTGCTGACCACAGAAAAGAGATTGGCCCCATCCACTTGACACCCACCCCTCAGATACTTGTATACATTGATCAGATCTCCTCCCAGTCTTCTCAAGACTACACAGCCCCAGGACTCTCAGTCTCTTTTCAGAGGGGAGATGCTCAAGTCCTCCTGCCATTCTCGTGGCTCTCCATTGGACTCGCTCTAGCAAGTCCCTTTCTCTCTTGAACTGGGGAGCCAAAAATTGGACACAGTATTCCAGGTGTGGTCTCACTAGGGCAGGGCAGAGGGGGAAAAGAACCTCCCTAGACCTGTGAGACACACTTTTCCTGATGCATCCCAAGATGCCATTGACTCTCTTGACCACAGGAGCACATTGCTGTCCCATGCAGAACTTGCTGTCCACCGGGACTCCAAGGTCTTTCTCCACAGAACTGCTTTCCAGCAGGGCAGCCCCCAGCCTGTACTGGTGGCTCACTGCCACATATATTTGCACTTCTGAACAGTAAATACATTATACACTGCTTCTCAAGTCCGTATCATCTCTGGCTTATGCAGTCAGTTTGCAGTTCTGATTAAATCATACTGCAGGCCATTTTTATTTATAACTTGACATGGAAATATTCTTCAGAATAATTTACCTCTTGCATATATCTTTCCTCTAGAATGTAAACTACTGTGCAGTGTGGGAGGAGAGGGTCATCTCCCACTTAAAATTGTGGGTGAAGCCTGCTAACTTTGAGACAGAGGTGCTGAGACTCATCATAAGTCCCCCTAGAAAGAGACAAAACCTGTAACGATTTTGAAGTCTGGCGCTACAAATATGGCCAGAGTGAGATCTTGAAATTGTCAGCTTTATTTCAAGCAGTTAAGACCTCCTGTTATTGTAGTTTGAGGGCAAATTTCACGGTGAACATCCTTAAATTAATTTGGGTAAGAATTTAAACACACAGTTATACACACCTATTTTTAAGGACAAGGATATTGATCTTGGCAAGGCGATAAATTCCAGTAATATCTCTCTGCAGAATAAAGCCAAGACAATTCAAAGCCATTTATTTTTTTGTCTTCACAACATTTTGCCAAAACCATCATTTCATTGGCCACATAATTCTGATTTATATTCAACAGGAGTAGTATAAAGCTTTTATAGAGGAGACAGCCAGAGTGACATTTTCCTATAAATCACAATGATTTTTACTGCCACAAGATCCCACAGCTCAACTTCAAATACAACTCTGCTGTAAACTACGTGGATGAAGCTGCATTCCTTCTGAATGAGAACCATGTTTCCCTTTCTCAGTGAGTGACTCTACATTCCAATCGGTCTCTAGCAGATAATAACAATATCCAAACAAAAAGCAGTTTTTCAGGGCTGGTAGAGCAGTGATGGGAAAATATGTTCAAAGTGGATGTCACTCTAGGCCACATCTTTCTTTTAAAAATTAAATAAACAAAAGGAGATAGGCAAGGTGCAGACAGACAGCAAGTTCTTTTTCTCATGTTGCTGCTGATTGTAATTGTAAGGGCTAAATGTTCCTGCTGGTAGAGTATGGAAGAATATAACTAGAACAGGAGCAATATTTAATTACTCACCTGGAACACTGTACTCCGGAGCTTCTCTGTAAGCTTTAAGGCACTTTAGAATAACAGAATAGAATAATAGAATCAACCAGGTTGGAAGAGACCTCCAAGATCATCCAGGCCAACCTAGCACCCAGACCTATCCAGTCAACCAGACCATGGCACTGAGTGCCTCATCCAGGCTTTTCTTGAACACCTCCAGGGACAGTGACTCTACCACCCCCCTGGGCAGCCCATTCCAATGCCAATCACTCTCCCTGACAACAACTTCCTCCTAACACCCAGCCCATACTTTCTCTGGCACAACTGGAGACTGTGTCCCCTTGTTCTGTTGCTTTAATGAGGTAAAGGGAATTGAGAAAAAAACTGTATTAACTTCTTAACCTAACCAATTAAAATCCATCAAGGACTGTTGACATTAAAATAACACTAACCTCTTATGTACTGTTTGGCAGCTGTTACTGTGTACAGTTCTGGAGCTCCCAACACGAGAAGGACATGGAACTGTTGGAGTGAGTCCAGAGGAGGCCACGAAGATGATCTGAGGGCTGGAGCAGCTCTGCTATGAGGACAGGCTGAGAGAGTTGGGGCTCTTCAGCCTGGAGAGGAGAAGGCTTCGAGGAGACCTTATAGTGGCCTTCCAGTATTTGAAGGGAGCCTACAGGAAAGCTGGGGAGGGACTATTTACACGGTCTAGTAATGTTAGGACGAGGGGGAATGGGTATAAGCTGGAAGGGGGGAAATTTAGACTGGATGTTAGGAGGAAGTTCTTTACAGTGAGGGTGGTAGGGCACTGGAATGGGTTGCCCAGGGAGGTTGTGGATGCTCCCTCCCTGGAGGTGTTCAAGGCCAGGAGGGATGAGGCCTTGAGTGACCTGTTCTAGCGGGAGGTGGCCCTGCCTGTCGTGGGGGGTTGGAACTAGATGATCTCTGAGGTCCCTTCCAACCTAAACCATTCTATGATTCTATTTCCCAAGAAGGGCTGACACTTCTGCTCCACTGTCCTTTCATTTTCTCACTTGGAAACTATACCCATCAAAGTCAGGTGGATAGAGCAGGGTCAATGATACAGTGTTCTGGTCTGACTTTAGATTTAGGCACAGGTCCCCACCCTTGAGGCTCAGGATGCTCATACTGAAAGCTGTGATAAGCCTGCAGCCATACCCTAAATGCAACCTGAGAACGATTTTATTGCAGTCTGTCATGTAACATTTCCTAACTCTATACACATCACCTGAGAGTGACTCTGCAATAAGCATGTTTTAGAGGCACAGCACCTAAAAAGTGGACAAATTTGGACTGCTTTTATTTTGAAACTGTTCTGATAGTGTTACTTCTATTGCTTTTTCTTTTCCTTAACATCCTCGAGTAGTTCTGATTAAATAAGTCTTGCTCAAAGACATTTTCTTTCCTTCTACACTCCACTACCTGTAAAGATAGCAAAAGTCAAGCCAGCATTAGGATACTAAAGACTAAGGTCTGGCAACTGAATAAAGGCCCTATTGCTCCACAGACTGTCTGGAAGTAAAGCAACATGGCTGTTGCTGTATCTCATGTTCTCAAGGTTAGCTGATGTAAAACCAGACTGGCATTTGGATCACAAGTGCAGGTTAATGAAAAGAGTATTGGAAATGGACATTTTCAGTACCACTCTTAGACAGAACTCTGATTTTATCATACAGGTCTTGGGGGGGGGAAACCTGTAACAACTGGAAAAGACACATCAGTGTGGGATTAAAAGGAAATCACTACTCTAGACCTGGAATCAAAGCTTATGGTACCCTGCCTAGGACCTGATTTGCATCATGAAGGTTTCAGAGGGTGACCTCATGAGCTTCTCTTCTACAGCAGGGCAGATGAAGAGAGCAATCATTCTCTGAGTCTGAGATATGCTACTGAGGCTCACAAGAAAGACATTGGCATACTGGAGCAAGTTCAGTTGAGAGCCACTGAGATGGCTAAGGCAGAAGCACTCATGATTGAAGAGGGGCTGAAACAGCTGGGCTGGTGCAGTCTCAAGAAGAGATGGCTTGGGGGGGATCTAACAGCAGGTCTGAGGCCAATGCCCATCAAGAATATAAGGGAGTCAAGATTTTCACAGCTGTGCCTGGTGGACAGATGAAAAACTGTGGGCATAAGCTGAAAGAAGAGACCTTCAGACCTCTGGACTTTTCCCCACAGAGAGCTGTTAGGCCTTGGAGCAGATGACCCAGAGGCTGTGTGTTCTCCATCCTGGGAATATGGAGAGTTCTGGACTTGCTCAAAGCCTTCAGCAATCTGGTCTGACCTCAGAGCAGGAGGTTGGCATAGATACCTTCTGAGTTCCCTTCCAACATGACTTTTCCTGTGATCCTATGATTTATTAAGTTTTTCCCAGACTATATGTTAGAGGGAGCAGATGACAGATTCACCTAATCTTTTTTAGCTCTACTTCCAGAAACAATTTTATCTACTGTGTCCAGCAAATTCCTTCCTCTGACTGCTGAAATTTGCTGCTAAGTGTGTCATTTATTAGGGTGATTTTTATGATTTGGCACCACTTTTACAAAAACCATTCAGAAAACATTCAGGTAATCATACACAGCCATTTCAAATGGAAACCACAGGTCATGATGAGCTGGGAGAAGGAGTGAAGGAGAAATGAACATTTATTAATAGTCACCACCAAGTATGTAGTCTCCACATCCACTTAAATGGTGCTTCTGGTTTATTGACTCTAGTTTACCTGACTCTATTAAAACAGTTTTAAACTAACTTTTCAAAGACTAGTGAACAATTTATCACTAGCAATACTGGCAAGCACACTGATGTCAATAAATGCTCCCAAAGTATTAAGCTGTTCTGAATAATATTTCAGTACAATTGAAGCTGCTGTTTTCATGCCCCTGAAACAGCAAAACCAGAAATATTTGACATTCTTGAACACACCATTAAGCAGTAATAAAAGAGGTTGTCATAGCTGCTGTGTCATAACGGAACAAGTTTGCCTCTCTTCAAACTGGTAGTGGCATTTTGCTACTCAGGACATCAGGAAAAAATGTTACAATCAGAGCCAGAAAAAAAAAATTACTCACAAGAGAGTATAAAACATATTTTGTTTTATCTTATTGCAAGATTTATTCCCTTTTTTCTTTGAATCTTTTCATCTGTCTTTGAAGTCAAGAGCAGGGAAATATCTATCTCTCCTGTACAGCTTGTCAGAGAAAGTTTGTAAAGCCAAGTTTGCTTTCAATACTTTGCAATTAAGTTTTTATCCTGTACATTACCTGCCTCTGTTCTGCTCACCAGAAGCATCTCACTTGCATTGAATACTATGGCCTTAAACTGCCAGTACCTTATGATTCTCTCGCTGTGGTGATGTTACAGATCCTCTCTCCTAATCTTTGACACTTTCAGCATTAAAGGTGTTAGAAAAATATCCAACAACTTAATATTTATCTTGTTTTGATTTCCCTGTACTTCCCCAATTTACTTCCTTTCTGTACTTAACCTGCCACAACTGTCAAAGAACTTTTACAGTGAATGAGAAATTCTTTCTCTGGTTACAACTTTAAAAAGATGACCAAGCTGTAAGGAAGTCAGTGTCTGAGCACAAGGAGGAGATAACTGCCTAACAGAGCTCGTTTCTACAGACCACCACTGAGTGCAATGTCACAGTTTACTCAGGCAATGCTTCACAATCCTTCCTGTTAAAAAGTTTAGACCAATCTTAATCTATAATCTTTTGTGCTGTGGTTCAGGCTGATAATTTCTTTTCCTGTTCACTACAGAATCATAGAATGGTTTAGGTTAGAAGGGACCTCAAAGTTCCTGCCCCACCTCCCACTAGAACAGGTCATTCAAGGCCTCATGCAACCAGTAGAGATGCTACACTAACTTTTACATACTTGAAGACCACTAATATACCTGCACACTCAGCCTTGTCTGGCTTTGTTTAAAGAATCCCAAAGAAGTCATTCTATCCTCATAACAGATTTATTTCTAGCCCTCTGACAAATCCTTGCTGCTCTGAACTTCCTCCAGTTATCTACCTGTTTCTTTAAAGGCAGTGCCCAACACTAGACACTGTATTCCCCTTGCTGTGAACCTGGGTTGTTGTATTTTGGAGCCCACACCCTTGCTTGTATATGTCAGAGTGAGGATTGCCTTCTCCCAACAACAGGAACACCTTTTTAAACAGCAGCCACCTATTCAACTCCTTCTATCCTTGATTCATGCAAACCCATGCCACCTAAACCAGTAATTTTACACTGCCTTTATTCTGCTGTCCACAAACAGACCCTGAGAATCACTCCAAGAAGTTCTCAATTCGATCCACTAAAAGGCTGAGGTAGGAGGAAAGGTCTTCAAAGACTTTGCTTTTGCATTAACACAGAGGTTAATGAATCTAGTGCAGTTTCAGCCACCAGAATTACTTCTTTCCAACTGATAGAAGCAACTTGAAGGAGAATGAGATAAATGCTACAGGCAGGTGCCAAAATAACTTCAAATGCATCTTCCAATGGACTTCTTGAAAGGAATTATTTAGCAGAAAAAGAGGCAGGATATTATCCCCATTTTTATGGTCGTGTTCTAAAGGTTTCCATAAATATACCATAATGTAGTTCTTCAGGCTTGACATCTGCACTGTCTGACTTTCAGAGGCCCTTTAAATATTTTGGCAATTGGAGGCATCATTACAGATTGGAAATCTGCTGAAAAGATACCTTAGAGACATTTGGCTTTACTTTGCATTCTTACAAAAAGAAACCATTCTGAAAAAAAAAAGGGGGGGGGGGGGGGGAGAAAGAAATAAAAAGGGAGGGGTAGGGTGGTGGGATAAAATAAATAGAATATAGAATGTAATGTCTTGATGAAAGTCACTTTACCTGTTTTCCCCCCAGCCACGCATCCTTTTGTTGAAGCATTGTGATGGACACCTTGACTCCAGTAACATCTCTTGTGCAGCAAACGGATTTGGGCATTTTCTTGTCAATGTGTTGGTTTTATTCTTTTGCCACCTTCTGATAATACTATTATAGAATACTTTCTTGCTCTGTACAATTACAGAATCACAGAATCACAGAGTGTCAGGGGCTGGAAGGGACCTTGAAAGCTCATCCAGTCTAACCCCCCCTGCCAAAGCAGGATCACCTGTACCAGATCACACAGGAACACATCCAGGTGGGTTTTGAATATTTCCAGAGAGGGAGACTCCACAACCCCCCTGGGCAGCCTGTTCCAGTGCTTTGTAAACCTTACAGGAAAAAAAAATCCTCCTCATGTTTAAATGAAATTTCCTATGCCTCAGCTTCCACCCATTGCCCCTTGTCCTGTCATCAGGCATCACCCAGCAGAGCCTGGCTCCAGCCTCCTGGCACTCACTCTTCATATATTTATAGCCATTGATGAGGTCACCTCTCAGGCTCCTCTTCTCCAGGCTGAAGAGCCCCAGCTCCCTGGTATAAGAGATGTTCCATTCTCTTAATCTTCTTTGTGGCTCTGCGCTGGACTCTCTCAAGCAGTTCTGTGTCCCTCTTGCACTAGAGGGCCCAGAACTGGACACAGTACTCCAGATGTGGTCTCACCAGGGCATAATAGAGGGCCAGGAGAACCTCCCTCCACCTATTAGCCACACCCCTTTTGATACATCCCAGAATAGCATTGGCCTTCTTGGCCACCAGAACACATTGCTGGCTCATGGTCAACCACACATCAAGTAGGACCCCCAGATTCTGTTCCCTTTCACTGCTTCATACTCAAAGGTCTGTGAGGGACTTTCTTGTTGAACTGAGGTCATTCTGCTCGTGAAGACAAGGAGTTGGTGCTAGATTTACATGGAAGATACAGCAGGTTGAAAAGTGGATGGATTCAGAGATCAACTCCTTCTAGCTCTAGAGCTCTCCTGGAGAGGTCTGTGCTGCCCTGTAATCTGTGTTGTGATACAGCTCTATACAACCACCACCATCATGGGGAAAACAGTACACTGATTTCTTACCTGATGTTGATGCATCATTAGTCTCTTAAATACTATCAACATCCTTTTGTCTTATGCTATGTGATATAGCTATGTGAACCAGCAACAGAACAAGGGGACACAGGCTCAAGTTGTGCCAGGGGAGGTCTAGGCTGGATGTTAGGAGGAAGTTCTTCACAGAGAGAGTGATTGGCATTGGAATGGGATGCCCAGAGAAGTGGTGGAGTCGCTGTCCCTGGAGGTGTTGAAGAAAAGCCTGGATGAGGCAGTTAGTGCCATGGTCAAGTTGACTGGGCCGGGCTGTGTGATAGGTTGGACTGGATGATCTAGGAGGTCTCTTCCGGCCTGTTTGATTCTATGATAATAGCACACATATCAAAAGGAGTTAAAGTTTTGAGCCTTCTAATATGTAGAAAAGTTATAACATTTTAGTACCACCCAAAATACCAGCATCATAAATTGATTCCATGATTACCCTGGGACATCTGTCAGCATCACCCCTCATTCCCTAGAGCAGAGGCTCTTGAAATTTTGGCAGGCCATCAATTTGGACTTCAGCTAAGTGTTGTATCATGACTAATCCGAAAAGCAATACAACACAGTAACTTTTAGAAAATCTTCTGTGCTCAGAAGAACTCAACATAAGAATTAAGAAACTTCCAGTTTCCTAGGGCACACTATGGGACAGTGCTCAGGAGGAACACCAGTATGAGAGCGGGAGGACCTCAGAGTGCCAAGATTTTAAGTGACTTGGTCAGGAGCATAGGAAGTCTGGAAAAGTCAGGATTTTCCCCTCGGTCTAATACTTGTGCTTCACATATGTACCTCCTACCTACTGTTATTTAATACCCTAGAGAACAACTCTGCCCCAAATCTGCTGATTTTGACGGAATTTTTTTTCTATTAACATCAGCAGGTATTGGATAAGGCTCAGAGTGGGAGTGGAGACAGGGCTGGTATGAAGCAGAAAAAGCAGAAAGTCAAAGAATTCAGGAAAGCAATATTTTTAAATGAAATATAATATGACTGAAATGTCAGTGAGGAAAGAAGAAAGAAAACATGAAGAGAGGTCATGAAGTTAATCAAAGAATCACAAAATTACTGAATCCTGAGAAGTAAAAAGGTAATGAAGACATTTTTAGCTTTAATTACATTAAAGCATTTAATAAATGCAGTTACAGAATATGAAGTGTAATCTCCTTGCCTAGTGAGGAGAGAGACAGATTTTCCCCAGAACAGCAAAAGCACTGAGCTTGCCATCTGTCAGGTAAGAAAGAACCTCAAAGCCAATCCAACACTTATTTATAAGTGGTCGGGGATGGTTTTGTTTTTATTCTATGACCTTCTTTTGGGAACTGTATTGAGCTTTACAAAATGTGTCTGGTTTGCTGACTTTTGTATGGAAAATTCAGACAGCTGCATCTCAGTAGCTGGCATCTCCATCTCTTTCCCTCATCTACACTTCGGTGGCTTGGATCGCACAGGAGCGAGTCAGCCAGCTCAGAAGACATGCTCAGTGAGGCACTGTGCTGGAGTTAGCTTTCATGCTGACTCTAGGAAAGGGCTTCCCAACGGCACCCAAATAGTTGCATGTAAGCAAAATAACTGATGAGCCAAGTTACTGCTCCTCGTCGCCTTTCATTTTGTCCTGCCTTACCTTTAATCTCCTTTTCCTTACTTTTTTTTCCTCCCTCTTCCTCTAGGTTCAAGTATTTCATTCTTTTGTGTTCACAAAAGTCTGTCTCTTCCTCTGATCCAGAGTTGTCCCTGTTATCATGGGTGACCAAGATGTTAAACTACACAGCTTAGGGTAACTCTTGCCAAAGCACTCTCACCGAAACTTGGAACAGGACCAGTGCTGACTTCATTGCGAGCAGCATTAAACCCACAGAACAGCTATAGAAGATTTCCATATCTAAAATTTTCCATCAGCTTTGATACTGAAAGTGAGATTTGGATGACCAAAACATTCACAGTAACACATAAGAATACTTTATCCATTGTTCCCCCTATAAAACTATTTCAATAGAAGTACTCTGGAAAAAAAAAAAACAGTCAGTTTGGGCAAAGTTAAAATCCAAAAAACAGAGAGAACAAAACAGGTTCTGAAAAATCTTGGTTAATTTGGAAACCTATCACGTGAGGACCTTAAAATCATTGGTCTTCAAAGCACACTGTTCCAAGGCAACTGGCAACAGAACAAGGGGACAGTCTCAAGTTGTGCCAGGGAAGGTCTAGGCTGGATGTTAGGA
Source organism: Tricholaema leucomelas (assembly GCA_013400475.1). Classification (NCBI taxonomy): domain Eukaryota; kingdom Metazoa; phylum Chordata; class Aves; order Piciformes; family Lybiidae; genus Tricholaema lacrymosa; species Tricholaema leucomelas. Next base: position 75,695 of record WAAF01009143.1, on the reverse strand, counting down.
GGAAGTTCTTGCCACAGAGAGTGATTGGCATTGGAATGGGCTGCCCAGGGAGGTGGTGGAGTCACCATCCCTGGAGGTGTTCAAGAAAAGACTGGATGAGGCAGTTAGTGCCATGGTCTAGTTGATTGGGCAGGGCTGAGTGATAGGTTGGACTAGATGAGCTTGGAGGTCTCTTCCAACTTGGTTGATTCTATGATTCTAAGTATAGAGAGAAGTAGAAATAAATATAAATTAAAAGAAAAACATATCTCCCAATAATTGCATGCTGTAGAAGCAATTTCAAGCATAACACATTTGCATTTTTGCTGTTGGTACTGTTAAAAACTGGCAGTTGTTATAAAATAAGATACTTTAAAGTTAGTTCAACTTTAAATCCATACAGCTGCATCCTGCTACTTGAGAAACGGGTTCTTTCATTTCACAGAAAGAATTTCTCTTGTATGAAATCAAGCACTGGCATTTTATAAAGCTACCAAAATAGTCAAGCCACTGTATACTCTGTGTGAGAAACAGCATCGCTTTACTTGGAGGGGAAAAAAAATACTGGGTTTGGGTTCTACTCAGTGCAAAATCAAAACCTGAGCTGACAGAATTGAACTAACACACTGATCACCTAATTGCAAAATATTGTCATATAAAAATTCCCTGAATAAAAGAATGTTTATGGGAGATCCTGTGTCTTGTTCCTGGAAGTCCTAGGCAGCTGGGCAGCCACAGTGCTACCACATCTGGGGTAGTGAAAATCCTCAGGTCGATCTAATTTTGGATCACTGCATATGTTTAAAGCAAGGAGACAGAGACAGGTTACCAAGGCTTCTACTCTGAAAACTAGCCCAAATTTACCACTCCAGTTTTGCCTCTCATCATATTATAGCCAATCCAAACAAAATGAGATGGCATTTTAAGCAGAAATATAAAGCAAAAAATGAGAGTACACTTAGAAGTAGATTTACAACACCTATCTCAATGTGAGGAGGGCTTTTATTCAACAAATTATATTAACCTTAGGTACAAGTCCTCTATTGCATTAAGCATGTATGAGGATTATTTCTTCCAGTATCTTCTCTTTGTCTCCAAGTGCAAGTTCACCTTGTTACAGTCATGAAACAAGGTTTCTTTATTAAACAAAGGCATCTCTTTTGTAGAGTGACCTGCTGAAATCTAGGCAGGCACAGTCAAGCTTTGCCTGCAGTGCTTTCTTTCTCAACTCTCTTGTCTCCTTTCATTATTCCTTGCTTTCTAGGTACTAAAGACAAAGAAAAACCAATAAAAACCTCCCCAGGGAGATCAGGTGGTGTTACAGCAGGTTAATACTTCAGATAGTGGGCTGCTTATACTAAGCTGAGGATCTTTGAAGCCTGGTGGACCTTGTCAACTTTGCACCCATACCACAGTACAGAAACATCTAGGTAAAACAGCACTGGACCTTACTCACTACAAAAACACAGATGAACACTCACACACCTTCCTTCTCACATCCATGGCTGGAAGCTGAGCTGAAGTGTAAAACACATTAAGCAAGCCACTGGGCTTGGACCACTCTAAAGACCTGTTTTTCACTCTCTGCAAGACTAGTTGAAAATGAGATGCTTCTCCCTTCATATTTAGCATAATTATAGATGCTTTAATATTTTGGTTTAAAAGTTTTTAATACCTTGTAACTCAAAAAAAAAAAAAAGAACTCACTGATAATCCATGAGAGGAGCTTCTTCTCTCGTTGTTAAAAGACACAGTTCTGAATAATAGCTGTGTCAGAGTACAGAATTTTCACTGCTGAGCAGCCTATGTGCTCAGCTCCTTCAGCTGCCTCCCATTCCTTTGATCTCTGGTCTCTGTTTTAACACTGCTACTCATGATACATTCATTGCAATGGTATCTGTGATATTGTTACATGTTCCTTGGAGGCCAAACTAGAGGTTTGTCCCCCAAAATAATATATTCTGTCATCATCATTATAACCAGCTATGCAGGATCATCAGACATTACCAAAACTTAGTTTTGAATTAGAGCTGATAATCATACACAAATTATTTATGCTTACATTTTTTCTGTTAAACATTAAAAGAGTAAAAATGATTGTATATGACTGAAAGGCCACTCTAAGATCCCTCTGGAGCCTTCCTTTCTCCAGGCTGAATAGCCCAAACTCTGGCAGCCTTTCACCATAGGGGAAGTTCTCCAGTTTAATAATGTCTTGCAACAGGCACTTAGTATAATCATAGTTAGTATCACTTCTGCTTTCAGCTTCAACTAATACCTATACTTAATATAGGTATATATATATGTAAAATATATATATATAATATATATATAAAAGATATATTATATATGTGTTAATATAGGTATAGATATACTTCAGCTAACACTTATACTTTGTTAATTAGGTCCAAAATCATCAGGATAAGGGATTATGTCTTTTATCTCTGTCTGTACTGTGCCTACCACGTAGTGTTCTAGGATATCTAGGTTGGACTCAATGATCTCTGGAGGTCCCTTCCAACCTCTCATGTTCTGTGATTCTGTGAATCTACCAAAACTACTTTAAATATATATATAAAATGTAATTATTAGCTAATAATTATCACATGCACTCTATCAGTGAATTGCTTCTGCAGTGAATTTTCTGTTCTAAAATTGGCTTTATTGAACTCGCTAAGGTCCTAGTTCTAGCCTCCAGTTTTGCCTTGACTAGTTCAGTTCTAGCCTCCAGTTTTGCCCTGACTAGTTTGGGATACAAGGTTTGAATGCCATAACAACTGATTTAAAAGTTGCACAATTAATGTAATATAGGTCTCTTTTTTTCTGCCTGCCTTCTCTTTTCCTTTCTCCTGGTCTGTTCCTGACCTCCTTTTTATTTCTGTTTCCAGTTTATAAATTTTTTCCTCTCTTCTTGGCAAGAGGAACAACCTTGCAGACTAGAGACTTTGAAAACACTTCCGTAGCCATGGATTTCACATAGCTAGTCTGCTGTTTGCACAGCATTTAAATTGAAAAGCTATACTGAATTAAATATTTCTGGAAATTTTTATGAACTAAAAGAACTTTACAACCATTTATAATTGCCTGGCATTGGTACTGAAGGACAAATGGGTGTCAGTAGGCAGGAGACACCAACACCCTTTTCCAGTCCTCTTAACACCTATATGAGCTGCTGCACAGATTAAAGAGCACAGCAATCAAATGAAAGGGAACAGATCAGCGCACAGCTCTGCTTAGCTTTACCATCCTCACTTCCCCTCTCCTGTTTGGTGGGGTTTTTTCAGCCTGCCACACAGGAAAATCTAGTTGTGAACAGGTGGCAAGCAGCCTGGAAGAAGTTGCTTTGCTTTTCATTAAACAAACAAGCAGGGCAAGGGAGGTGATTCTCCCCCTTTACTCTGCTCTTGTCAGACCCCACCTGGAGTACTGTGTGCAGTTCTGGAGCCCCCAACATGAGAAGGACATGGAACTGTTGGAGTGAGTCCAGAGGAGAGCCACGAAGATGATCAGAGGGCTGCAGCACCCTCCTATGAGGATGGGCTATAAGAATTGGGGCCTTTCAGCCTAGAGAAGACTTCGAGGAGACCTTGTAGTGGCCTTCCAGTATCTGAAGGGGGCCTACAGGAGGGTAGGGAGGGACTATTTACAAGGTCTTGTAATGGCAGGATGAGAAGTAATGGGTTTAAACTGGCAGATGCAAGATTTAAACTGGATGTTAGGAAGAAGGTTCTTCAGAGTGAGGGTGGTGAAACACTGGCACAGGTTACCCAGGGAGACTGTGGCTGCTTGTGCTAGTTTGAGCCTAGCTAGCATGTTTTGGTGAGAAGAACTAGATGATAGGCTGTAAAATGAAAACAATGGTGAGGTCTACTTNTCTGTCTATAACTGTATATACTGTAAATATCTGCTTGTAAATTGTGCCAGCTGTAAATATAAGCTTCATTCAAATTTCCAGAGCCGACTGAGTCTAGTCTGGGTGATTTCTAAAAGTGTGGGGGGCGGGGGATACCCAAACCATCACACTGCTCTCTCCCTGGAGGTGTTCAAGGCTAGGTTGGATGAGGCCTTGAGCAACCTGTTCTAGTGGGAGGTGTCCCTGCCTATGGCAGGGGGCTGGAACTGGATGATGTTTGAGGTCCCTTCCAACTTAAAACCATTCTATGAATCTATGATTCTAACTGAACAGCTATTTGTTGACCAGATCTTTCTATCTTACTCACTAGGCACAGGTTTCTTAGCTCCTGGTGAGCTGTGCTCTCAGCTACCCTAGTAGTAGCATCTACACTTACTCCACATGAAGACCTCACATATTGAAGCCTGTGTATCAGTTGTGAACCAATCCTATATTCCTATGCATCCAATTCTCTCCAGTCATCACATCTCACTTTTCACCCTCACAGCTCTTGTAATATTTTGGCTTTATCTAGATTTATGTTTGTTGAAAAGCCATCATTTTCCAAAGTCAATAGATTTTAAGGACAAGTAGTATTGTCAAGTAATGAATATGAAGTTATACACTTTTCTAAAAGCAAGGAAATTTACATTCAGATTGATGGCTACAGCCCTACAGTCTGAGTTTCAAATGTCTATTTCATTGTGGCAGTGGTCAGTACAAAGAGCAGCCACTGACAGTCACACCTGATATACAGGCTATCATTTAACCTTCTTGGATCTTGTGATACCATCCACATTTTAAAGTCCTTAATTTCTTCCAACAAAAAGCACAGAATCACAGAAACATCCAGGCTGGAAAAGCCCCTCAGGATCACCAAATCCAACCTATAAGCCTACTCAACAAAATTCACCTTAAACCATATCCCTAAGCACCACATCCAAATGACCCTTAAACACATCCAGGCTGGGTGACTCCACCACCTCCCTGGGCAACTCATTCCAGTGCCTGACCACTCTCTCCATGAAAAACTTCTTCCTAATGTCCAATCTAAACATCCCCAGCCTCAGCTTGAGGCCATTCCCCCTTGTTCTGTCTTCAATTACCTATGAAAACGCCACAGGACGTCCAGTACCGTACCTGTAGTGGGTCTAAGCACATGGATCAGCAGGCACATGTGTCCTGAGGGGACAGCATGTGGAAAGCAAAAATGTTATTTCAATTCATATCCAGCTTCCCACAAAAGGGAAAACAGAAAGAGTCTGTCCCAGAAGATTTTTAGAGGGACCAGAGAAAGACAAATGGGAAAAGGGAATGAAGTGTGTTAAATCACTCTCTATAAACAAGCCTCTGCCTTTGAGTCAGAAAAAAATGTCATGTGGGTCTGAACAGACTTCTCCTGCTCTATGGATTTCAGTAGGACATCCAGGATAGAATTTAGAGAAACCCAGAAAGAAGCCTCAACAGATCATTTACAAGGAAAACTGAAAGTATGAAATTGTTTGAGCTTGGCTAAACAATGACACAATAACATTTTCATCCACAAGTATTTTTAAACTCTATTTTTAAATGCTGTTTTTACAGTGAGGCAGCTTAGAAGAGAAGCGAGGATGTGGACCACTCCTTTTAATACAGTATCTCCCTGACAACCAGACTAGCAAAAACAGAAAAAGAGATTAGATGGCAAATCATTTCTTCCATCTCTCACGTCTTTGATTTCTTAGCAGGATGGCTGATAAAGCACTCGGACTGTGTGACTCCTCTGGGTGGGTGAAGCTCAATCCAGCATGTTTCCTTTGGCAAGCATCAGTACATGCAGTGAGATGGTATGCTGTGCTGATATCATATGGCTGTCTACAGGAGAAAAAAAATCTCTTTGGAGTGCCAGCAGTAAAGACTCGGCTATCACAAGGCCAACATTTCAGTATTTCCTGACAAGTATTTTTAAGCCCTAATTTATGGAAACAGCAGGAGACTTTGAGAAGATCAGACAATTGATCCAGGAACTGTGGAAGGGAACAGTTCCCTGGAAGGGCATCCAGTTTGCCAGCCACCCAAAATGTGTTACTCAGGGACAGTGCAGGAACTCAGAAGAGATGATGGAGAAATTGCAGATGCATTACTGACTGCGTGTCAGTGGTTTAACCCCAGCTGACAACTAAGCCCCGCACAGCTGCTCACTCACTCTCACCGCAGAGGGATGGGGCTTGAATAATAAAAGAGAGAACATTTCTGGGTTAAGATAAAGACAGTTTAATAGGTAAAGTAAAAGCTGCACACAAGTAGAGATACAAAAGGCATTAATTCACCACTTGTTGTGGTTTAAGCCCACCCAGCTGGCACTGTTTATTCTCCCAAGCTTTTTCTTTTTCACTTATGGCCTCAAAAGAATGTGATAAAAGCATATTGGAAAATGAAATGAAAGAACTATAAAATATGTTTTCATTACTTATGACCAGATTATTCAGCACTTGGCAGGGACCAATGAGGATATGGGAAACAGACACAAAGGCCTGCCCTAAATCATACCATTGGTAACAGCACTTACTTGGAGATGTCAGGACCTGTCTATTAGCTGAATTAGCATCTCAGTAGCCATACCCCCTTCTCTTGGACATGCCCTGAAGAATAGCTATTATTTAGAGAAGAAAAAAAAAAAGATGGGGAAATCCCACCCTGATGAACTCACTTACTGATTGGAGAACATTCATTTTACCACCATTATGTTCTTCAAATTGCCAGCTTCTGCTTCCAGCCCTTGTGCAGGCACTTTTATTCTCAAAAGCAATCCAAGAGGCAACAGTTTAATAGCTGTTTCACCCATGAAGAGCCAAAAAAACCCCATGTGTTCCATATGACCTGTCCACACATCTTTTACTGAAGCTGTTGAAGTAGAAATTAGGTGATAAGTTCCTCCAGAACCTTAATGGGCCTCTGCACCAAAATAAGTTCCACTCAGTGAATAAAGAAAGGAAAATTTCCCAAACTCTGTTTGTCTGTTACGATCTCATGCAGTAAAATGGACCTGCCTTAGATTCTCGGCAACTGCAGCCTGGTAAATTCAGATACAACACCCAATTCTGTATCTAGGGCTAATAAGCTTTTAAATCAGATTAAATAAGCAAATAAAGACTGTATGATTTGAGAGGGGGAGGGGAAATAATTAATTAATTAATCATTAGTATAATGACTCTTTTCTGGGACAAGTCTCACTTCTTTGTTTCCCAGAGCAGTAGAAAGCAGCCCTGCAGATGAGTACTGGATAGGCACACCTACTGCCATCCTGAACAGCAGCAGACATCCACACCAAATCTCATGGCATTCAACACCCACCCTCAGATTCCTTGTACAAAGCCAGCATTCTGGTGGGCTACAGCCATAGCCATTATGCTCTTTTAAATACTTTGTGCAGTCATCTTGCCTTCTTCAAAATAACAGTTATGCACTATGACCATAACAGTATAGAGAACTGCAAGGGGTGGAAAATTAATCATCAATAATAGAATCATAGAATCAACCAGGTTGGAAGTTACCTCAATGATCATCCAGCCCAACCTAGCACCCAGCCCTGTCCAATCAACTAGACCATGGCACTAAGTGCCTCATCCAGGCTTTTTTTGAACATCTCCAGGGATGGCGACTCCACCACCTCCCTGGGCAGCCCATTCCAATGCCAATCTCTCTCTCTGGCAAGAACTTCCTCACAACATCCAGCCTATATCTCCCCCAGCACAACTTGAGGCTGTGTCCCCTTGTTCTGTTGCTGGTTGCCTGGGAGAAGAGACCAACCCCTCCTGGCTACAGCCTCCCTTCAGGTAGTTGTAGACAGCAATGAGGTCTGTCCTGAGCCTCCTCTTCTCCAGGCTAAACACCTCCAGCTCCCTCAGCCTCTCCTCACAGGGCTGTGTTCCAGGCCCCTCACCAGCTTTGTTGCCCTTCTCTGGACACGTTCCAGTATCTCAATATCTCTCTTGAATTGAGGAGCCCAGAACTGGACACAGTACTCAAAGTGTGGCCTGACCAGTGCTGAGTACAGCGCAAGGATAACCTCCCTTGTCCCACTGGCCACACTGTTCCTGACACAGGCCAGGATGCCATTGGCTCTCTTGGCCACCTGGGCACACTGCTGGCTCATCTTCAGCTACTATCTACCAGTACCCCCAGGTCCCTTAAAAGGTAGTCAGATTGTGCAGAGTTGTCTACTCTAAAAAATTACATCCTTGGTAGTGTGGACATGATCTATTCCTATCCTTTTATTTGCACCTATATGCACATTCTGCTTTTTGGCTCTCACTTCTAAAAATCTCAGCCTGCACAAAACCACAACACTTCCACCTGCACTCTTCTGACTACACAGGACAAATATTCTTGCTGCACACCATAGCATTTTGACAATAAACATAAATGAGGAAATAATAATAGAAGCTTTCTGAAAAAAACTACAATTCCTGTTATGTTCCTCAAAATAACAAAGCCGTATGTAGCTACTTCACTTGGTGAACTGTGCTCTAAGCATTCCCAGCAGGCTCTAGAGATGAAATAGGTCTGGAGGAAATCAAGTGATGGAACTCTTTTGGTGGAACATGCAAATTGGAATAAGCTGGGACATTTTGTGAATTTCTTTTGAGTACACAGAATGGTCTAAGTGAAAGGCAATGATGCAACTCCCCATCCCTACATTATGAATGCTGACATTTTCTAAATGATGTTTCAATTTAACATGAAATGTTATTTCATTCCAAAGCTTTCTTCAATGGTATGCAATTCTTTGGGAAAAAAAAAAATCTAAAATATTTTGCTTCCAACACATTTCTTTCCATATTTCTAATTTGGCAAAACTGTTCTTTTTTTTTGGATGACACAGGAGGCATATCTCAAAGAAAATAATAATCCAAATTACTGTCACTTGCACAACTCTTAAGTATTGCAAAACTGACAGCATAATTACACAGGCCTAATGGAAACTGTAAAACACCCCACAAAACACTGTAAAAAACCCAGAAAGCAGAAGAATTCTTCCATAGGCAAAAGGATAATTCATTTTTAATCTCAACTCAAAAACACATTCATGATTAACTCTGGGCAATTGATTCTGCTAACAGTGCCATTAAATATAATTAGAGCTTAAATCTTGCCTGAAATAACAACACAGCATTATGTTAGCAGCATTAACCACTGAACAAACCATTTGCTTTCCTGGAATATCCTTCTTTCATCTGAAGCAGAATGAAGAGAGAAGCCACTGGGCTCACTGCATGCACTAGTGGGGAAAATTCCCTGCCCTAGCTTACTCAGCAAGAGCATGAGTGACCATATTGATCTCCAGCAGTATCTTCGTCTTCCCACTCATGGTATACTCAAGAGGTAACCAGCAAACTGTCTCAGCATGAACAGGTCTTTCAGAAAGATTGAGTCACTCATCGTGACCTACTGTTGCTCCTTTGATAATTTCTGAGTGGAGGGTTTCTTTTTCCTTTAGGACCATTTTTCTTCCAAGAATCATTCTAATAGAGTACTCAGGGTATATTCTGGGTATCAATGTTATCCACCTGCTGAAAAGGATATATACACATCAAAATATAGAACTCCTTCTATGGACACAGTTCTGCTGTCTGAATAGGAAACACTGAAGTCTTTATCCTAAAGCTGCCAAAGGGAGCAGCATCTTTTCTCAATAGCTCAGTGAGAAATAAACAGTAATACTGATATCAGAATTAACATCACCAACATCTGAGTCACATAGCTGTAGTTTAGGTACTAATTTCAAGAAGATAGTTAAATATTAAAGCACTAAATACTGAGGGTGAACTCAAAAGCACAGTTAAAGTTCACATTTAGATTAGCTCTTCTTGTAATGTGGTAGAGAAGTCAAGGAGGCAGAAAGTCAAACACTAACTCCAAAACTCCACAGTCCTTACAGACTGGTTATATAAGCACAGATATGTAGGAAAGTCTCCTTGAACCTTGGACAGCTGTCTTCTGAACCACAATGACTTGAGGTACATACTTCAAAGCATACTTCAGTCAGGGAAGGTTGATTTGAATGGCTGAGGCTAGGTGAGAATGACCATAAGAATAACCCTAAATGCCAGTTAGGTGTCCTGACATTCAAGTCAGCAACATGATTCACACTTCACAAGCTCTGATAGATTGAACTGTTTGAGTTACAGCCATTTCATCTGCGGCTGAAGAACCACTTATGCTGCTATCATATCACAGAATCATAGAATCAGTCAGAGTTGGAAGGGACCACAAGGATCATCTAGTTCCAACCCCCCTTCCATGGCCAAGGACACCCTACCCTAGATCAGGCTGGACAGAGCCTCATCCAGCCTGGCCTTAAACACCTCCAGGGATGGGTCCTCAAGCACCTCCCTGGCTCTCACCACTCTCATGCTCAAGAACTTCCTCCTCATGTCCAGTCTGAATCTCCCCACCTCCAGCTTTGCTCCATTCCCCATAGTCCTGCCACTCCCTGAGAGCCTAAAAAATCCCTCCCCAGATTTTTGTAGGCCCCCTTCAGACACTGGAAGGCCACAAGAAGGTCATATGTTGAGGGAGGAACCAATGCAGTTTGTTACCAAGTCTGATGGCTTGCTGTTGACATGTCAATGTGCACAGAAAGCTGATCATGTCAGTGCTATTATGAATTTACCTGGTGTGCTTACATAATTTTTGTTTCTTCTGTAATTAGGTCATGTGCAATATTAACAGCCCCCAGAAAGATGTTAGGAAATTACAGCTGTCACCTAGGCTGAGAAAGGCTAGCTAAAAATCCAAATTTACAGTATTTCCCAGAAAAATATTGTGATTTGTGAGGCAGACTACCACAGAGAGCATTCATTCATGAGATAATACAGGACCAGGAGTGAATGATCCACCTTATAATTTTACCCATAAAAAATGGTAGGACAAAGGAGCAGAAAGAGAAAGAAAAGGATGAAGTATTTGTGACAATTTTATACATTGTGCCATTTGTCATACACAAAGAATGGAAAATAATTCAGTGAGCTTTCCTGTTGTGAAGCTGGACTGGAGGCTGGCTTTAAATAGAGGGATACTGCTATGAATGCTTGATTTTTGTAATGATCAGTACATACCTCAATGCCTCTTGACAGAACAGGATTGACAACTAGAAGCTCTCTAAGAGTTAAGTCAGTTTTATTTGTAGCCTCTGCTTCCAGTCTTTTAGATAGAGCTTTCTGTGTCGTAATGGTGGTAAAACCTACATAATCCATCCAATGGAGTGGAAGTAAACAGGATGGGCAAGAGTGGCACATTTAGAGTTATTAACTTTATGGATCTGAATAAAGATTATGTCCAGATAACCATACAAGGAAGATTTATGGAAATCCACAGTGAGACATCTTTGAGTGCAACAGCTGATATTGGCCCACGTAGGAGCTCAAACCAACTGCTGCTGACTCTACGTACTCTGCAGTCAGTACAAAGTTGCATCCCTTCCAGAGAGAAAAGACATCTGAAAAACTCCCTGTGTTTTAGCAATGCATAAGTGCAGTATGAGGCTCATTACCTGGCTTCCTTAAGCATTCACAGCAATTAGAAGCTAGATTTTAGAAGTAAGATCAAAGAATGCTTCAGCATTTGGTATTCTCCACAGCCCACAGTTAGCCTTTTATATACCTATACAGATTTTGTCCCTACTGTTTTTTCTTTTACTGTTTACCATGAAATATCTCTCTTGCCTGCAGCCCTGGTACAAGAAAGCCCTTAAGTATATTTTTAATCCTGGGATTCTGCTCAGTAAGTTTATGCTACGCTGCTGAGTAAGATTCTGCAAGTCCCTGAACTTATATTTCATGATATTTTTTTCTCTGCATTGTGTCTCCTTGCAGAGTGAAAAACTGAGGTTAATTTCTCTACATATTAAACAAAATGTTTGAAACAGACAAAAATAACAGCAATAAAACAAACAAACACCCCCAAACCAAACAAAAACTCCACAACTTCCCCCCCCCAAATAACCCCAAGAAATGAAAGTATTAATTTATACCTATTAATTTTGTGTCATGAACAAATAGCTATTCAGCGTCAGCAGAGCCAGCACGAAACCTCTCCACCTGATCATTCTTTTGCTCTGTCAGGAACAACAGAAGTGTGCTTCCATATGACAAGTATGTCACCTTTAGAAATGTTGTAAAAACAAGTACAGGCCAAAAGATCACTGTTGGGAAAATGAAGTACTATCCTAGAACTGGCAGTTCCAATGGACTCCAAATTATGCATACTTTGGAGGGACTTGAATGTCCAGGAGAAGTTACTTGGGCCTGTTGTACTAAACCACAGCACCATCTTATTTTTGTAATCAGAATTTTACAAATGCAGCCTTAAATGTTTTTTTTTTTTCCCCCCAAATTAAGTGTTCTGGTAAATATTATTTTCATTTTCAAATTATTTGTGCACTTTAATGTATTAAAACCTTTGTATATGTCCTGGGTTAGGGTAGATCCCTCCCCCAGTTGAATAAATTCACCACAACACAGATGTTTTTTGGAAAGTCAGGGAAAGATGGAATTCTGTTTCTTATAGTGTAGGTATAACAGTATAAAGAGAAATAAACTATTACTAGAGGAAAAAAATATAATAACCTTAACGGAGATGGGGAAGGGGTCAAGCAGCGGTGAGGCAGCAAAAGCAGCAGCAGCCAGAACAGCAGCCAGGGAAGATAGCAGGCAAGCGCAGCTCAAGCAGTAGAAGCCAGCAAGGGGAAAGAACAAGCTGTGCTTCTAGGCATAAAGCTCTTGATGCTCCAATGAAATGATATTAACTTATCCATTGTTGCCATTATATGGCCTATCCCTGGAATGTTCACCTCTCCTCTATGTCTGAGCTAGAAAATCAGCTCAGACGGCCACAGTATAGACCAGAAGATATTGAAGAGTGGTGTGAAGTAAGCTTGTTAAAACACAAGATAACATTCAGTGGCTCTGAGTGATCAAAAATTCATCAGATTCATGTATGGAGGGACAAGCAAAACCAGATCTTTTATGTGCCACTCTGGGTAACAGCTCTGCTTCTGGGAAAACAAGGAACAGCCTTGCTTGTGCTTCTCTTTAGCTAATCTTACCTGAGCAAGAGCACTGGTCACTCTGTTCACAGGCAAAGTACTGTGCACAGCAGCTTTGTGCTGGCTGTCTATATCAGAGGCAAGAGGCAAGGAGAAAATGGAAGATGAAGTAAGTGAAATTACCTGCAAGGCAGTGTACCACTGAAATAACCTCGAACGGATGCCCAAACTGCTAATAAGGTTCAAAGAACCCAAACGTTCCCCTTAGCAGGTCCTGCTATTTGTGAAGAAGAAAACAAAGGGCTAATATGTGAGCAGCAGTTCTGTGTTTCAGCACCAGAAAAGTCTGCTTTCCCCAGAACGACAGGCTTCTCTGGAAACCTTGCTGTTGCCACTGAGCATCAAGAAAGGAATGGTGACTTTTGTTGAAAACAAACTTCTATCTGGTGATTCCTGGTTTTGTGCTGAGTATTGCTTTGGCACAGTAGAGCAGCCTTGTAAATTCACGAGTACCACTTGTGTCATGTCTTAAGCTTAAAAGGCATCTTGTTTTCACTGGTCTGTCGACAACTTCTGTTTATTTTTCAAATATTTTCTCTTTAACAAGCCACAACAGAATCCAGCACATACTATCTACCCCAGGCAACCAGAGAGAGAGCCTATCTGTATCCTAGCAAGACCCAAGAAGGCCTGCCTTGGGCAGAAGGCAATTCCTGACATGTAAAACCTGTTAACAGATTTAGTCTCCCTCACGCTTGGCCTAAATTTGTCCTGCACACACTAAAGAAAGTGCAGAGCACAGAGCGTTGGAGTTACTTCTCCAAAACATTCCTAAGGCACAAGATGCCACTTCTGTATCTCCCATGTGAACACTGGAGAGTCTGTAATTGTTCCAAGGGTCCAAGTGGCACCAGTCCCAGACCAGTCTGGAGGGCTCCCCGTATACTTTCTACTTCCCACCAGCTGATATATTTTCACCCCTCAGGTAAGGAGCTGAAGCTGAAGAATTTATTGAGGAGCACATATCACCCCCACAATCTCTTATCTCCATGGGATCCGTTTGCAGCCTCTGTAATGACCACCAAGCTCAAGAAGCCTCAGATCAGAAGCAGTACAGCCCTGAGAGGTGCTTCCATTTGGGTTTGCAATGCCAAACATTGCCCAACCATACGGGTCGTGCCAGCCACGGAGGGGGCAGATCCGGGAGGCAGCATCCCGCTTCCCTACAATTTATAACCAACACCATAGCTCGTGTGGGAGATGCCTCAGTATGGTCCGACCCCCGGGAAGTGGCCGGATGTGCCCTCGGGGCTCCGGTGCTCTCTCCATGCAATACCTCCCAGCAGAGCGCTCCCGACGGTGGCACCTAGAGCGCGTCTAGGCAGGGACGTGCTGACCGTCGGGATGGGGCAGCGGCAGTGGCTCCGGCTCAGCGTCGCCAGGGCAGGTGGCGGGAGGCGCGAGGAGAGCAGAGCTCTCGGCCCGGCTCCAGCTCCCCGCCTCCGGCCCGCGCTGTCCGCAGGCGGGTAGTGTTTGTGGGGGTGGAGGGGGTCCCCAGCGACTTCTATATAAGCGGATGCAATGGCTCTGCCGGCAGAGCCGAGCGGCGAGACGGCAGGCGGTGTCCGGGACCATGGCGACGAGCGGCGGGCAGGGCTTGCCGGCTCTGCTCCTCCTCCTCCTCCGGCTGTGCGAGGCAAGTGCGGGGCGCCCGGAGGGGCCGGCGGGTGGGGGGAGCCGGCCGCCAGACCGGCCCCGTGACCCGGCCCTCGGGGCCACTTTGTCCCTGCAGGTGAGCTGCCGGGAGCAGGCGTGTGCCCGGCCCTGCGGTGAGCGGTGCCCGGCCGAGCCGCCGCGGTGCGCACCGGGGGTGCCCGCCGTGCTGGACGGCTGCTCCTGCTGCCTGGTGTGCGCCCGGCAGCGCGGCGAGAGCTGCTCCCCGCTGCTGCCCTGCGACGAGAGCAGTGGCCTCTACTGCGACCGCGGCCCTGAGGACGGCGGAGGGGCCACCGGCATCTGCATGGGTAGGTGGCGGCGGGCGGAGGGCCGGGGACACCGGGAATGGGAGGCCGGCCGGGCATGCCCTGCTTGGGACGGCGCTCCTCGAGTCGGCGAGGAGACGCAACCGGGCAGGGGACAGCCACGCTGTCCGCTGGGAACGACTGTCCCGGGTTTCTCCCGTTTTCCCTCGGTCGAAGCGGCTCCTGCTCCGGACCCGCTGCGCTGCGACGTGCCAAGTGCCGGAGAGGTGTCAGGTGTAGGCAGCTGAGAGCCTAAGAGGGGGCGCTGCAGTGTTTTGAGAGGCATCGGCAGCGTGCCGAGTGCGCCCTGTTCAGTGATGTTCGTTCGCTTTGCTCGCTAGTGCTGGAGGGGGACAACTGCGTGTTTGATGGGATGATTTACCGCAATGGGGAGACGTTCCAGCCCAGCTGCAAGTACCAGTGCACCTGCCGAGACGGACAGATTGGCTGCCTGCCCCGCTGTAACCTAGACCTGCTGCTCCCTGGCCCCGACTGCCCTTTCCCCAGAAAAATCGAAGTCCCCGGAGAGTGCTGTGAGAAGTGGATCTGCGACCCAAAAGATGAAGTGATTTTGGGAGGTTTTGCTATGGCTGGTGAGGAAACTAAAACTAATTACCACGATTTTTGTGAGAACAAGTTGATATCATACTGGAAATGCCCATGGGGTTGCCAAATCTAAGACACACTGCTTTGTGCAGTCGGGTTTTTTTCTACTCTTTTTTCCTTATCTAGATTCACTAATTAAATATACGGTGGTTATGAATAAAGGCAGAGCTCAATAGGTAAAGGAAAAGATATTCCAAAGACGAATGTGCATAGCAGATTTAAAAGGTAGTTAACTTGAGTTAGTTCCTGATTCTGAAATTGCTGCTTATCTGATACAGGGTAGTGGAATAAAACAGGGGCAAACTCATAATCCTCTGAACATTATTTCCACCCCCAGATCAAAGCTGCAGTGTTGGTAGTTATTCTGCAAGAATATGTTGAATCATAAATATTGTTTTAACAGTTTAGTCTACAAAAGATTTTTTTTGCCCCTTGAATTCCCCAGCTATTACAAGTGGTCAGGCTGGTAGCTGAAATGCCAACAAATTCCTGCCTGTCTGTGCTAGAGCTCACATCATTGTTGTTGGCATCAAAAGCATTACGTAGTACTTGGAGAAGCAGTGGTTATAAATTTAGTGAGTGAATCTGAAAAAAAAAAATCCCGTTCCAAAATGCAGAACTCATAAATTGCTTTTATAATTGAAAAAGTAAAGATAGGCTACATTTCCCCCCCCTCTGTTTTCTTACTGAATTATAGCCTTTAAATTAGACTGTTAGTTGGACATGAATTTTCATAAGCTTCTTTTACTGAGAGTTGAGGGCACTGCGTTCTTTTCCAGTCACTGCACTTTGTGGTCTTAAGCAGTTAGTTATGCTGAAACTCCACTAATCCATTGGAAAAACACTTAAGGAGGGCTCCAAAAAGAAATGCTTAAACAACTCGTCAGAGTGCTTTGTAATGCACATAAGGTATAAACAAAAAGCTAGCCACCTTTCTACTGTTTTTCCTGTGACTTGCTTGACAGGGATAGGCTCATCTGTAAAATGCCTACAGAGGGATGATCAGCATTCTTTCTAGACATGGTCATCCCTCTTGGGAGGCCCAAGCTTTTGCAGCTTTACCTTGCAAAAGGCAGAAATGCTGTTGTAGAAGAGAGTAACAGAAAGAGATACGACTGACAGTCTCATTGTGTTGACTGCTGTGATCACTGAACCGAACTATACAGTTACGAGTGTTTACTTAATGCAGCTTCACACTGCCATATGGGCAGGACGATGATCAGAGCTGGCTATGGCTTTGAGCTCCTTGAGATTACTTCCTTCCTGCCTCACCCCGGTCACTCTGGCTATAGTCTGTCAATACTCAACAAGATCAGGTAACTTTTATGACTCCAAAGTAAAGGACTTGACTTCCATTATTAGTTTAGATAAATCATTCAGCCTCTCTCACATAATATCTAATATAAATGGGTTTTATGATGTAACTTTCAAATTTTGTGACATCTTTCCATTGGAAAAAGTGAGGAATAAAAAGTTACTAAAGCAGAGTTCTGAACTGTTTTTTAAAATGGCAGTAGTTCTTCCAGCTGTGGACTTGGAGTGAGCTGAGTCTGAATTACACTGATGGGCACCTTTCTCTTATTTTTACATGTAGGAAGTTGCCATCCAGTTCTCTGAAAAAGACAGCTTTTAAAATTACTAAACGCTTTTCAAAAGCACAGATTTGGGATTTTTTATTTTGTCTGATCTGTCTCTTCCTAGATCTGATGGAGCTCAGTTAGAGGCTGGGTTTTCACATCAGTTGTTCTTGTAATAAGGTTCTGCCTTGTTTTGTCTCCAAGCTTACAGACAAGAGGCCACGCTTGGGGTAGATGTGTCAGATTCGAGTGCAAATTGTATTGAGCAGACAACGGAGTGGAGTGCTTGTTCCAAAAGCTGTGGAATGGGCTTTTCCACTCGTGTTACCAACAGAAATCAGCAGTGTGAGATGGTGAAGCAGACACGGCTTTGCTTGATAAGACCTTGTGAAAATGAAGAGCCATCTGATAAGGTATGCTGCAAAGAATGTCAGGAAAGCAGATTCCTGTTCAGCTGTGAATCCAAGATTGCAATATTAATGGTCTAGAATATTCCAGATGCAAATGTACATAAATAGATGCTTTAGCATGTGTGCTACAAGCCCAGTGTTTCTGGGAAGCACTAGACTTGGGTGCTTGCTCAGTGGCTTTATGCTGCACCTCCAGCAGGTTGAGGGGGATGATTCTGTCCCTCTACTCTACTCTGGTAAGACCCCACCTGCAATACTGTGTGCAGCTCTGGAGCCCTCAGCACAAGGAAGATGGGCCTGCTGGAGTAGGTCCAGAGGAGGGCTAGGGAAGTGATCAGATGGCTGGAACACTTCTCCAGTGAGGAAAGGCTGAGAGATTTGTTTTTTTTCATCCTGGACAAGAGAAGGCTCCAGAGAGACCTAATTGCATGTCCCAGTACTTCAAAGTGGGCTTATATGAAAGATCAAGACAGAATGTCAGATTTCCAATGTGGAACTGTGCAGAATGTGTGCAATGCTGCAATATCTGCTTGGGTAAATTAAATTTTATGATGCTTTTTCCACAAAGAAATCCAACAGTGACAGTTTGAGAGCAATAAATCTGCATGCTGACTTTCTTGGTGCTTCTGCACGTTGTACAGGTGTTTCTGTTAGGGAGAACAGCATGTAGCTAGGTAAGTGGACTATCACTTTATGTAGTGGTCAGAAGTGTTGGAAACATTGTAAGGCCTTCACAGAATGGCAATTTTAAATACTGTGTTTTGAGATAGATATGAAACATTTCATACCTATCTCAAGGATAGATATGGCATAGATAAGGGAAGAGTTGGTGAGACTTACAAAGCTGATCAGAGGTCTAGAAAGCATGTTCTGCTTGGGAAAAATTGGCCTAACAGAACTTTTTCTGAATATAAGGAGAGAAAGGAAAGTGTTCTCAGAACTGTGTTCAGGTATTGCTGCCTGTTCTGAGATTATTGGAAACAGAACATGAAATAGTAACTTTACGTAAAACTGGACATGAGAGAAAAACTTCCAGGCAGTAGGAGTAGTGAACTGTTGGGATTGTCCGGGGCAGATACAGAGGTTTTATCCCTGAAGACTTTTCAGGTCAAGTTAGACATCTGCTAAGAATAACATGGACAAAGCTGTTTCTGCCTTGGGCCATAAGAATGGGCTGTGACTTTAGAGGTTTGGTTTAGCCAGTTTTTTAACACTGAATCTAATCTTACAACTTACTTACTTGGCTTCTTGGTTCTCTGATGCAACTACTTTAGCCTGAGTTTTCCAGTAAGAGTATAGGTACATAATGAATGTTGGTTTGGCTTGTCTCATATAATAAGAGTGAGTTTTAATTAGTTGTTTATTACTGGCCCAATAACATGCAGATGTCAAAGGGCAAATCTTGCAGGAATTGCCTGTAAGTACTGAAGTGCAGAGTCTTACTGCCATTGAACAAGCCAAGACAATTGGGCAGGGCTGGGTGATAGGTTGGACTGGATGATCTTGGAGGTCTCTTCCAACCTGGTTGATACTATGATTTTATGACAAATTGAAGTTTTCAGAGCAGACCTCTATCCTTACATGCCAATTTTTAACTGCTTTCCATCTTAAGCAGTAATATATCTAATGTGCTTTTGTATTTCTTTCAGAAAGGGAAGAAATGTATCCGAACAAAGAAGTCTGTGAGAGCTGTTCGGTTTGAGTACAGGAACTGCAGCAGCGTGCAGACCTACAAACCTCGCTACTGTGGGCTCTGCAGTGACGGGCGGTGCTGTACCCCACACAACACCAAAACGGTTCAGGTGGAGTTCCGCTGTCCTCAGGGCAAAGCCCTAAAAAAGCCAATGATGCTGATCAGCACCTGTGTCTGTCACAGCAACTGTCCTCAGAGTAACAATGCTTTCTTCCAGCCCATAGACCCAATGTCCAGCGAAGCAAATGTATGAAATGCATAAATGAGGTGGTGCAAAAGCTATAAATAGTTAATACAAAACTTGACCCACAATCAGGTGAATGTAACAGTTACGTATGTAAAAATATCTATGATGTTTTTCAAAGCAGTCTAGGAGCTTTCCTTTTTCCCTGTAGTTTATTAAATACCTCATTTTACATTTCCCCCCTCCAAATGACTTTCATTCACTTGAATGAAATTGTATGTCTTGGACAGAGCCTTCTTTTTTTCTTGACAATGGCATAAAGATTGCAAAGCAAACAACCAGACTTTCTCCTTGAGTTAAGGGGGTCATGTCACAAGTTTCAGTAGCTGTAAGAATGGGCCCTTCAAGCTACAGCATGATGCTGTGTCACATAAGCTTCCAGGTTCTTTATTTCGTATGATGCACTTAAACACTTAAACACAGTCCTTTTACTGTCATCAGAAATAGTTTCACTGTTCTAGTGAAACGGTTTCTGATGACAGTAAAACTTCTACTGATTAAAGTGCTGCATTCTTGAGTCTTACAGAATACCTTCTATCTATAAACTCTCTCTGAGCATTACATTTGCACATACATCCTGAAATGACATAGCTAAGATCTCTTATCCTAAAGCACAGCAGACTGATAGAAGATTGATGCTGGCAGCAAACACATTACACTAGCAGTCTCATCCAAAATCCACTGAAGGTTATAACCAGTAGGTATCTGTAGATATGAGGATGCAAAACCAGAATTTCTGTAAATGTCTCTAAAATGCTAACTGTATCATATGGTGCTTCATTTTTTCAGAAAGGTGTATATGTGAATAGAAACTGTACATATTGTAATATAACTTTACTAAGTAAATAAACTTTATGTGATTAAAAGTATTTTTTCCTGAAGTTGTTTTTCTTGAGCTACCAATTTTTAACAGCTGAAGCAAAGGGAAGAAAAGGAGTCTGCAGACCTAAAAGACCCTGTCTCAGACTGTTCCTGCAAAAGGTCATGACACTGATCAACAGCAGTGTGTCAAGCCTGTAACATTTCTGTAAGTGAACTCCAATGATAAAACCTTAAATGTTTCTGGTTAAGGGTGGCGTGATGGTTTGGGAGTTACCCACCCACCCCTGCCCCCCCCCCCCTTATGAAATCAGCCAGACTAGACTCAGCTGGCTGAAAGTTAGGAATGAAGCTTTATATTTACAGCTTAGCACAATATACAAGCAGATATTAACAATATTTACAGCTACATACAGAAATACCCTAAAGTAATACAGGAACCTGACACCTCTCCTGGAAATCAGAGTCCCCAGGAGGGGCTCTCAACCACTCTTCCACTTTCTTTCATAGAATCAACCAGGTTGAAAGAGACCTCCAAGATCATCCTCATCCAGTCCAGCCTAGCACCTAGCCCTGTCCAATCAACTAGACCATGGCACTAAGTGCCTCATCCAGGCTTTTTTTGAAGACCTCCAGGGATGGCAACTCCACCACTTCCTTGGGCAGCCCATTCCAATGGCAAATCACTCTCCCTGGGAAGAACTTCTTCCTAACATCCAGCCTATACTTCCCCCTGGCACAACTTGAGACTGTGTCCCCTTGTTCTGTTGCTACCTTCCCCCAGAGTATACCTTATATGCAAGGTGAGTTTCCAATTTGCTTCAAACTAGCACAGGTGGCAATTCTCCCAAAGAAGCAGTTAAGTTATTCTGACTGAGTATAATTGAATTATTTAAACACCAGGAACTCATTTTCATATCTCCAAGGATTCCCATCTGAGCATTTAATGGAACATGACATTGAATGTATGGGTCCATACAATGATACGTACTGAGCACGATGTATTGATGGAACAAGCACAAAATAAGCTGGTCGATCTGTTCATCTCATGCTCTCTGAACAAATACACGTTTTCTTTGCTAGAGTCACACAAGCATTGTCCCAAAAAATAAGCTGGTTTAGAAACATCATTTTAAAAACAATTCATGTATTTAATGCACAGTTTCTGTTGTTACCAACTGGTAGGCACCTTCAATAAGTGCTGCTGATGACACCCAGCGTTACGCTCTCGAGCACATATACCTGGCAGAGACATTTGTAATTATTTCCAGGATGGTTTCATCTCTAGGCTTTCATTAATGCAACATGATTCTTGCATTTAATCTGCTTTGAATTTGTCTAATGCAGCAGTCAAGGACATATTGCAAATATGTCTTGATTTTGCCTTCACTGACCACGTAAGGAGAGCATTGCATGGCCTTCTCAACTGATGCATGATGCTGGAGTGAAAACCTACCAGAGTAAAATTCCAAAATTGCTTTCAGTAGCATCATGACTTTAACCTTTTTGTTTCCCAATATAATTCCAGGAGTAGCACCATTAAAATTCTAATGAAAGAATTGCACTTCAATAGAAAGCTGGGGGTGGGGTGGGGTGTGCAAAACAAAAGCAAATCACAGAAATCTTTGTATAGACTGAGACAGAACTAAACCCTCTGAACTGCCTTCTTAAACAACTACAATACTTAAATGCTTTGAAAAGTTATGTTCTCATTGCTCTGCAAAAACTCCATCTTCAGACTGTAACCTGTTTCAGAACTAAAGTGTTCTTTGGGAAAAAGAATCAGGCTCTCAACATTTTGCAAGTAGTACCTTTAGCACTCTGTAGCTAATTTCTTCCTACAAGGGATATAAGTTTCTGATTGTACATTAAACGCTGTCGTTCTCATACCAGGACCATGAGAAGGGCGAAGGAGTGCTTTTGCTGCCACCAGATTGCTTAGAAGGAATACACAAGAGCCCATGACTTAGGGCCAGCATTACGAGCAGCATTTCTCCTCGTGTTTACAGTAAAAGATGAGTTTCTGCGGGATGAGCCAGTTCTCCAAGTCGTGGAGAGGGGGGACACCTGGTGGCTACAGGCCATCTTGTCTTGGTCATGCTAACCTCGGGGCCTGCTCCTAAAAGTATAGATGTACTTGCAAACATGAGGCCAACTGATGCTACTGGTCATGGGAACATTGAGAAAGGACAGAAGCCTGGAGATCTGTCCAGGCTACATTTTTTAATGTACCCACATTATTATTAGATAATAATAGGGGACCTTGTTTGCTTGGTGCAGAACAAAGTTTCTCATTCCAGAGGCTTCCAAGGTAAGTTGGAAAAACACAAAAGACAAAGGGCAGGAGAGGTTTCTGGTCTGGTTAAGACACACAGCACTACAAGGTCAGAATATATGAGCAGTTTCCTCCCCACCATACACAGTTTGTGGTGAAACCAGGAAATGAGCCCATTTCTCCCAAGTCGTTGTCTATAGCCTTCACCACAAAGGCTGTCCCTTTTTCACTTTGCCCTTTCAGGTCCACCTTGCACTTCAGAGGATGATGTTGCAGAGGAACTGAAGTAATGTGCTTTCTTTATAGAGAACTGGAGGGCCCTCAGGCATCACATATGGACTTTATAAACTGGATGGACAGCAAGCTCAGGGGAAATGGTAGTCTCAGGAATGGTGACTGCTCACTCTATCAGGAAAAAGCTTTTCTCTTTGTATGATACAGATATGTTTAAGACAGTCTTGCCTCATTTGATTGCAAACCTCTATGTCTTGGGTTACACATTGCTTGGTTGAATATGGCTTCCTTGGGATGCTGGTGGAGGAAATGCACATCTGCAACTTGCACTGACCATTACTCAATATAGTTGAATCTTTGGCTCTTCCAATCTCTAGTGAACATTTTAGCTTCCATATTATTGTGAACAAAGCACAAATCCTAGGGATCAGGATTTGCAGTTCATGTACAGCAGCAGAACCATGACTCTAAGGGAAGACAAGGAATATCGGGGCCCTTGAGCCTGGGAGTCTCTGCCCTGCTTCCCAGGCACCTCACACACATAAAAAGAAGAGGAAAAGTTTTTGTTGCAACTTTCAGGCCTGCCTGCAGCAGGGAGGAGAGGGAAAGGCAAGAGCATAGTTTTGAGAGAGACAGAAAGCCTCAAGCTAGTTGCAGGTGTTACACCAAGTTCTTTGAGGTATCTGTGCCCTTTTACTTAAGGTGATGTGGACTTCTGGTTCCTAGAAAGAGCTGGAAATCTTGCTTTTATCCACACTTGTTCAGCATTTTAAAGCCCACTCCCTCAAAACAAAACAAACCAACCCAACCAACCAAATAAGCCACTAAAAAATTCCACCAAAAAACCCTCATATCAAACTAGAACTAATCAACCTGTTGAAATGCAAGTACTGAGCTTCACCCAGATTTTCAGGACTTCTACGAAAAGAGGATTTTCAGCTTTACCACGAGGGGGAGGCAGCTGAAAAGTTATCAGATACCCATTTTTAGAACTCTTCTGTCTTCAGCCTTAGAGAAAATAGTAACCTTTTTGTGGATGGTATCAAGTCCTACCCTTTTTAGTAAGCTTTCTTTGTTTTGGTTTGGTTTTATTTTTTTTACTCTTACAAATTGCAGTTAGAATAAAACTCAACATTGCCTAGAGGAAGGAAACCTGCTAATCGAAACGATGGACTGAAATAACAGAAATTATAATATAAAGTTGTACATAATAAAAAATAATATAAATCAACCAGCAAATGTTGTTGAGCAGAAAGCAGATTTGAAAATAAATCCATATTTCAGATGTGTTATTGTTATAGAGGCAGGGAATTAATGTGGCCAAGTCGGGAATTTATATAAAAAATAGAGTTATTTTATTTCCCTGAAAACTGCCCCCAAATCTACATACAGAAATTAACTTAGTTTTAATTAGCAGGTTCCTAGTTGGTTGAGAATATCTACATGGATGCCACAGGTAGACTTGACTATTTCAGAAGTCAGAAGTTGGAAAAGGCTTGAGCTATTAACTATAGCGTTCCCCCACTATCAAGATAAGGCTGAGCCAAAGCTACTCACAGCAGAATCAGGCTGGCTTGAATGGAAGGGTGGTCCAAAGGCTTGTCCCTGCGGGTCTGTCAGAAGCCCCCAAGGGTCGGTAAGAGCTATAAAGCTGCACAAAGGAGGTGCTTAAGGCAGACACAGTCCTTCGGAGCTTGTCTTTGGGAGCCGTCAGGGGCTACTTGTGCAGAAGCTATCCAGGCGGGGAGGAAGAAGTTCAAGGCAGGAACGAACTGCACGACAGGGACACCCCAAGGTGGGAACCCCAAGGTGGGAAGTCCCCCCAATATTTATACCCTTCCTAGACAAAGAGCTGAGTTACCACTTCCTAGGTGCGAAGCACACAGACAATCCCCAGCCGAGTCCAGCGCGGGGCTGGCACGGGGCACCCCTTGTGCCGGAAGGGTCCCTTGCGCACCCCCTTCACGCCTGCAGGGCGGTGGGGGGGAACAGGTCTGTTCGCGCCTTTTCCTCTCCCATTCAAACCACAGAGGGAGAGGAATTTTGGGGTATATGGGACTCTAGGGCAGTTATGCTACACCAAGCTGTGTGGGGCAGCAGATGTGCTGGAGGGCATGTATGCCATTCAGAGAGGCCTTGACAGGCTGGAGAGGTGGGCACAAGCTAACCTCATGAGGTTCAACAAGACCAAGTGCAGTGTCCTGCATCTGGGTTGAGGCAATCTCAAGCACAAATCCAGGCTGGGCAGTGACTGGCTGGAGAGCAGTCCTGAGGAGAGGGACTTGGGGGTGCTGGTGGATGAGAAGCTTGACATGAGCCAGCAGAGTGCACTTGCAGCCCAGAAAGCCAACCAGAGCCTGGGCGGCATCAGGAGAAGTGTGGCCAGCAGCTTGAGGAAGGTGATTCTCCCCCTCTACTCTGCTCTGCCCACCCCACCTGGAGCACTGCATCCAGTTCTGAAGCCTCTGTTACAAGAGGGATGTGGAGATGCTGGAGAATGTTCAAAGAAGGGCCACTGAGATGCTCAGAGGGCTGGAGCAGCTCTGCTATGAGGACAGACTGAGGGGGTTGGGGCTGTTCAGTCTGGAGAAGAGAGGCTCTGAGATGACCTTCTTGTGGCCTTCCAGTATCTGAAGGGGGCCTGCAAAAAAGCTGGGGAGGGACTTCTTAGGCTCTCAGGTATTGAGAGAACTAGGGGGAATGGAGAAAAGCTGGAGAGATTCAGACTGGAGGTGAGGAAGGAGTTCTTCACCATGACGGTGGTGAGAGCCTGGAATGGGTTGTCCAGGGAGGTGGTTGAGGCCCCATAACTTTTCTTTTTAAGTGATGAAAATAAAAGCAACTTTCTCTCTTAGCCTCTCTGTCTGATGACTGTGCTTGTTGAAAGCTGTGGAGCAGTCAAAGTCCAAGGTCAAGGTGAGCGTAGAACTATGAAAAGCAGCTGGAGAGCCATTAGGCACACTAATTATAAGCGCATGAGAAATAGTCTTCTCCTCTGTGTGACAAACAGGTCTATCAAAGATTGGCATTCAATATCAAGGCTGCAGAATAGGCCACCTTTGAAAGCTATAATGAATAACCTCGAAAGAAACCCTTATAAAATCTTAAACATGCACAAGACACTAGCCAAGGGCTTAATAAAATACACAAGCCACACACGCAAAAAAACAGACAAAGCAAACAGAAACCTATGGCAACTCCAAACATAACAAGATGGACCTCATAAGGAGGAATTAGCAGTAAATCTCTCAATAACTTGCCTTTCATGGTGAGAGGTCTGCTATCTCCCCAGGGTACTGAGCACAGAGAAACCAAATTAAGCTGTGGTTATCTGATGTCTCTGGTGAGATTCACTTCGTCCCACGTCAGAGCTCAGTGGGTAGCTAAAGCCCAGGACTGGGAGTCAGAAAGTCTGCGTTCAGTTCCCAGCTCTGCCACAGCCTTGCTGTGCAGCGCTGGTCTACTTACTCAGCCTATGTTTGCCTCAGTTTCCACTGTGTGAAAAGTCAAGAGATTGGAACAGTGCTCCAGCACAGGACAAAGCTTCCAGCCGCAAAGCAGGACTGCTCGCATGCTTGCCTGGTCAAGAGAGGTAACTGCTGTCAAAAGTGATAGCTTCTAGATGTTCACCATCACATGTGTTTTGAATTCCTAGGAATCCTGGGAGGCAGTAAGTGAAAGCTGGAAGATGTAGCACTTCTTAACTGCAGGAGGTTGGTGTGCCTGCGTGCCAGGCAGTGTGGTGAGAGGGGACTGCATGGCAGCACCCCATTCCAGGAGCCCAAGACTGCACTTCACCTGTCTGGATGCTTTTTCTGCATGACCTGCACTAGATTATGGTCCTCCTCTGGCAGGGAGGTTGGGCTCGATGATCTCCTGAGGTCCCTTCCAACCCCTATCACCCTGTGATCTTCTTGCACAGCACATCTCTAACATCTGGAGGAGTTGTGCTCCCTCATACCCTGCTGAGTTGCCTGTTTTCCACCTGTTAGAGACCATGAGTGGCTCAATTTGCAGCTGTAAAAAACAACTTATGAGCCAAGGTAGGGAGTGTGCCAGGGAACCTGGCAGATGGCTTGGAGGTAGCTTAGCCTGCAGGAAGAGCAAAGTAGTACCAAGTGCCATTTGGATAAACCTGGGGGGCTAAGAGCAGAAACAGGATGATATTCCATAGTATGAACACACTAAAAAAGACAAACATGAAAGTTATTTACATTCCAGTAGGAAAAAAAACAGTCCCAGAAGAAGACATCTGAATTGCCACAGACCATTTTTATGTGGATGTGCTTTGAGAACCGCTCACTTTCTGGCAAAAAGCTTCAGAAGTATTTCTAGTCAGCTTTGTGAGGCAGCAGTGTGTAGCCTGTTCTCTGAACACATCTTTGCCCCTACATCTGTGATCTCAGAAAAGCTGGTATCACTACTATGGGCCTGAAAAGATGAGACAACCTTCTCTGATGTCACAGAGAGGCCAAAAATCCTACAAAGCAAGAATTTACTCATTAAAAAAAAAAAAAAGTGAGTTACAAAGAGGCATCTGAGCAGTTGTACAAAAACACTCTGCATGACACTGTTAGCCACATAGAATCAGTTAGGGTTGGAAGGCACCACAAGGATCATCTAGATCCAACCAGCCTGCCATGGGCAAGGACATTCTACCCAAGATCAGGCTGGCCACCTCCCTGGGCAACCCATTCCAGGCTCTCAACACTCTCATGCTCAACAACTTCCTCCTCATGTCCAGTCTGAATCTCCCCACCTCAGCTTTGCTCCATTCCCCCTAGTCCTGTCACTCCCTGAGAGCCTAAAAAGTCTCTCCCCAGTTTTTTTGTAGGCCTCCTTCAGATACTAGAAGGCCACAAGAAGGTCACCTGGGAGCCTCTCTTCTCCAGAATGAGCAGCCCCAACTCTTTCAGTCTGTCCTCATAGGAGAGCTGGTCCAGCCCTCTGATACAATTTTGTTCCAGGTAGCCCTGCAAAGAGCAGAGAATTAGACTCAATGATACTTATAGATCCCTCCCAACTTCCATTCTGTGAAGCTTATTTAATGGGAAGCATAGGAGAAGGGGATGGACTGACAAGTATCCCAGCTGGCCCAGTGAGACAGCCAGAGCATGTACAAGAAGCAATAATTTGGTGATTACAGAATATAACTGATAGCTCAGGATTTATCCAGAACAGGTGGAAGAATTTTGGGGAAGAACAATACATAATATGCTTTATTTATTTATTTACCCCCTTAAATACTCGTTTTCAGCACAGGATAATTTAAGCTAGATGAGAACAGGGGAGGAGAATGCCTGCCTTATATGACACTATGAGAAGAGTCTGGATTAGCATGAAACGAGCACTCAGGGAGAAAAAATGCTATTATTCTCTGCAAAAACAGGAAATTAAACCAAAAACAGAAAAGGGAAAGAGCTAATAAATAAACTAGAAAAGCTGATCCAAGAGCACATGGGCAAAGAGTGGCAATGAAGAAGTTTAGGCTGGAAATCTAAAAAGGGCTTCTAACAGAGGAAGTCATCAAGATATTCCAGTAAGAAGGAAAAAATCCCCAAACCCAACTTATTTCTAGTGCAGTGCCTGTTAAATTCATTCAAACCATCTGTTTCACTGCAGTGGCAAAGGGCTTGAGTTTGAGGTTGGTTGACTTTACAGACTTAGGTCTGGACAGCCCTGGGTATGTACAGTCTTACTAGAGGAAGGAGCTGGGCACTTCACTGACACCTGGATTTAACAGGTATGTTAAAATTGGTCTTTTGTGCCTCCTAAGACAGGTCAGAGGTTCAGACTGAACTAGTGGCCTTGCTCTGGGACCAGCAGCCAGCAGCAGCATCCTGCTATACACGCAGAATTGCAATTCATAGAATCAACCAGGTTGGAAGAGACCTCCAAGCTCATCCAGTCCAACCTAGCAGCCAGCCCTGGCCAATCAACCAGACCATGGCACTAAGTGCCTCATCCAGGCTTTTCTTCAACACCCCCATGATGGCAACTCCACCACCTCCCTGGGCAGCCCATTCCAATGCCAATCACTCTCTCTGGCAACACCTTCCTCCTAACATCTAACCTAGACCTCCCCTGGCACAACTTGAGACTGTGTCCCCTTGTTCTGTTGCTGCTTGCCTGGGAAGAGACCGACCCCAACCTGGCCACAGCCTCCCTTCAGGTGGCTGTAGACAGCAATTCTGCTTTGCTTTGGGTGACAGTGGCAAGGGTGATGATGTGTGTTACACCTCAGTGGTGAAAACATTTGTCTGGGAAAAAAGATACATGACCATGGTGGAAACTCACCCTGAACCATGTCAGTGGAGGATGAGTATGACATGAATCAGGCAAGGCAGAGAAGGTCAGAAGTTTGTGGGTAGAAGGAACTATAGGCCTTTTTTCTGCTCCCAAGAGTCTTTCTGTAATGCTATGAGACACTAGATAAGATATGAAAAAACCCTGGGAGCAGAGAGAACTAGACCACTTCTTTCCCAGCTAAGTGCCCTCTGCCCTCAACTAAAAAGTAGTCGTGTTTGTGCTCTTTCTCTCCTCCAGTGTATCCTGAATTATTCCCTGCTGTTTCCCAAAGAGCAATGCAGCTTGTTTGATCCAGAACAATCCAGAACTGGTGAATAAGAAGTTGCTGTTTGAGGGGAGCCTTGGTTTTGAATGATGGACAACTGTTGTAATCACTAGGGCATGAGAGGAGACCCAGCCTTTGCTGGAGGTACAGCCGTAGACCACTCCTATTTGCTAGCTGGCAAATCTGTAAACAGCTTTCTTTAAGAGTTGTAAGCCCCTAGTCAGAGCTTAAAAAGGCCAAACAAACCTTGTGAATTGATTCTGTGATTCTGTGATTCTCTCCTTTGCCTAATCTTAAATACCCAGCCTAAACTGAAGTACTTTCCCTTTTAGAGAATTCCCCAGTTTTTAACCCAAGGAAGCAATAAAAGGATCAACAGAACTTCCCAAGGAAAATAAAGTTCACCTCCTTATTTACTCATCTCAGCTTAATCTCTGGGAACAGACTGCAATGACTCTCTCCGAAGTCTCTCTGCTGCTCCGCTCTAGCCCCCGCATCTGCCCAACTCCAGCTTCTGTGAAATGTGAAAAATACTTCTCTTGCTGTCCTCCCAGAATACTACAGGCTTTAAGGCAATTACTTCTGATTTGTGACTACAGCACTACATACGATATGGTGAGCTGAATAAACCATAAACTGGGAGACCAGACCATTTTTTTTTGTCACTACTTTGTGATATTTTTAAAACTGACAAGCAGAGCCAGCAGCACAGTTTCTAACACATGAAAGGAGAAGACATGCTGTAACATTTAACTTCAAACACCATCACACAAATAGACTGTTGATCTTGCTTGGTTGTTTAAACCAAGGTTTTAAACTTTTTAGGGTAATGGGACCACCATTAATGCTGAGACCCTCTTGTGGACCACCATGTACCCTATGTCATCAAGCCTTTAATTGAAAACAGGACATAAAGCCGTTCAGTTTGGTTCTGCAGCCCAGCTGCGGACCACTTATCATAAGCTCATGGACCACCAGTGGTCTGCAAACCACAATTTGGTAACTATTGGTTCAAGTGACTCAAGGCTAGAAATGTGCCAGAAAAAGCAACAGGGGGGCACTAATGTAATTACAAAGATATTACACATAACTAACCATATGGATACAGAGCTCTTTATACCACCCGCAGCTTTCCATGTGGGAACAGGATCCCAGCTCCTGATTGTCTTCATTTAATGCCTCCCATACAGTGTATTTTTTGCAGCACATCCTGGGAGTTGTTTACGTGCATGAGCTTTGTACCACAGCCAGTAGCTACAATTAAGGCATAATTATAAGTGGTAGCGCAGGGAGGAAAACTTGGCTACCAGTAAATTTCACAATCGATGGTTCTCCTACATCTAATAAAATAGTTTAATTTGGGTCCTTCTTGTTTGCTTAATTCTTTTACTAGTCATGGGCCCAAGCTGCTTTCTCAAAGTTCTTGCGTCTTGTGGGTCTGTATTTTAAGGCCTGGTTGTCTTCCTTACATAGAGGAGGTGGAGCTGTGCAAACCAGAGATCTCTAACCACAAATAACTACTTCAAGTCTTGCCCAAATACAGTTTTCTTATGCTCCAGGCATTCTTGAATTCTTGGCTTACGTTCTTAGATCCATCCAAACTGTAAATACACATCGACCTGCGAACAGCAGATGCCGTAATATACGTGTACACACACGTGCGCAGAGGGTTTATCTGCAGGACACAGCGAGGTGCTGTGCAGAACTGCCTTAACTATCTCTCAATGATCTTGCTG
Organism: Tricholaema leucomelas; assembly: GCA_013400475.1. Classification (NCBI taxonomy): domain Eukaryota; kingdom Metazoa; phylum Chordata; class Aves; order Piciformes; family Lybiidae; genus Tricholaema lacrymosa; species Tricholaema leucomelas. The sequence continues at coordinate 44,607 of WAAF01009143.1, read as the reverse complement.
AGGATGGCACACCACTGCACAGAGCCATATTCAGAAACCCAGTGGACCTCAAAGGCAAGACTTTTTGTTTTTCTTGTTGGTAGATACCACAAGGTAGGCAAGCCCAAGCTGTCTCTAAACAAGGCTTATTCAGATACTGTAAATAGTGTGGCCACAACCCCATGGAGCAGTGTAGGTATATTGTAAGTGACACATTCTTTACTACTAACACACTTTCAGGCTTCCTTGGTGGTTTTGGAAAAGAAAATTTGCATTCAGTCTTCACCCTCTTATGGACAGGTAAATAAGCACCTTGAATCTGCAAAGCCCCCAGGTAGCAACAGACTTAGATTATACAAAGTCCAAGGATGCAAGAAAGTATTTCAAGCTGCCAGAATTGTGGAGTGGGGCTCTGTGGAGCTCCTTGTCTATCCCTAAGGTGAACCTTAGCAAATGCATTTAAAGGCTCAGAGGACAATTTATGTAAAATGAATCTTCGTCACTTTCTGATTCGGACTCTTCAGAAGGTATTTGTGGTTGCTTGGGAAGCAAAAGGCATATTATCATTTAGATACAGAAAGGTTGGGTCAGTCGCTGTAAATGGCACCGCAAAGCAGTGTCAGCGCCAAAAACCGAGGCGAGGAGTGCTGATTACATGCTCAGTTCTCTTGACCTGATGCCTGCAAGCCAGTGCTGCAGAAGGTGCCTTTCACTTAGGCAAACACAGAAGAGGAAGGGAGCAGGAGTGAGATTAAAAACCTCTAGAAAAGAGATTGCAGAGAGGAAGAGATTGCGTAGCACCTCTAAAAAGCTGTTTGTCACATGGAAACAGCAGCAGTTCTCCCAGGCCAAGCCTGCGGAGACAACTTTATCTCTTGTGCAACATGAGTGGAGGAAAGAGACAAAGTTCCTTCAAGAATGGACTTGAGCCACTAAACTAACTCTGTTTCATTAGGTTGTAGCAGAACCTTGCCTTAATATTCTTTATCCCTGGCCTTTTATTGGGGAAAAAAAAGTGGAATTAGACCTAGGCAAAGCTGTGCTTTGGGGAAAAAATACCAGCAGTGCATGGATTCTTATGGTTTTTTAATATAAGGAAGATCATGTTGATATATTTGTTTTACACAAACACTGTGCTGATTCTAATGCTTGCCATTGTCCATGGCACCCCACCATAATGTGCTGCCCAACTCTGCACAGCATCCACAACTGAGAAATTAATGTGACATGTAATGAAACAATGCTAAGTCCCTGTGGAAAACAAGACTTCCTCTTTTGCTTCCCATGCAAGCAACCTAATGATGCTCAGAGGCATGCACAAACCCTGCTTCTTCATGCTCAGAGGCATCCTGCAGCAAGCTGCTTGCAGAGATGTGGAGCTACATTAAAGAGATGTGGCACAGTGCAGAAGTGGGTGCATGCCACTCAGAGCTCCCTCACGCTGAGCTGGTACACCTCCACAGGGATGCTGAAGGCAAGGTAGTTCAACCTCCAGGAGGGCAATGGCTCTGTGGCCTTCTGCAGCTTTGCAGCTCTCCAGGAGGAGATAGGTAGCTCCAAGTATACCTCTGAACTAGCATTTATATTCATTTATTACATATTTTTCACAGGGTTTTTGGACTCTGGGAAGTTTTGAGCCTGAAATAACCCAAAGTCTGATTTTTCTCATGATACCTCAGACTCTGTTTGAAGGAAGTATGGCAAGAAGACCAGACCTAATCTTGTTTCACTCTGGAATCTCCTTGAAAAGTTGAAAAAGACTGTGCAAAACAAGATAAATAAACAGAGAAAGAAAAGGTAAGAAACCCACAGACAAGGAAATCCAGTTTTCTTTGGGTTTCCACTAAACACACTTTCCAATTGCACGACATTTCTCACTGAGACAGTACTTCTTTGGATGCCATACAACTTCCAGAGCTACATAAAATATGTTTGCCATTCATTAGAGCACCAAATGGTGCATATTTAGTTCATCTCCATCCCTTTACATTCTGCTTATTCACTTTCCCGAACTTCCTGACCAGTAACTCCTCCAATCTCTGACTATAGCCATTATGATCATACAGGATAAGAAGACTTACAAACTCTTCTTTTTGTTCTATGACTATCTCCTCATTTCAGGGCAGGTTTTGGATGAAAACATTCTATTTTCCAAAAGAAAGTGTATCTTTCCATTCCCTTATTTTTCAAATGGACAAAGTCAAGTAAAGAGTGCAGATAATGTTCTTGACAATGGAAAGCAAATGATCCCACAGTTTTCATCATTCCAGTAAGCCTGCTATTGCTACCCCTTTTCTAGCATTTGCCCTCACCTTGCATCTCACTTTGGGCCTGTGGCAGCCCTAGGCAACAGGGCACAACCTTGGGCACAACATTCCTCCATGCATTCTCCAGAAATAGCTGTGGTAGCCTGCCTGTGTGGGTCTTGCAGAGAAGTTCAGCAGCTTCTGCTACTGCCAGGGTGGCTTGGTGGCCAGTCAAGGACTCAAAAGTTGAGATTCTGCTCCTGCAGCTGCTGTAGTTAAGCCATCTTCTTAATAACACGGGAAAATGTGCTTGAAACAACATTTTACATTGGTTCAGTTCACCCTTACCTGAAGCCAGAGTGAATTAGGCAAGAAGAAACCGCAGAGTCATAGTAGATTTTGCCTATCTGAACCAGTCCTATTGGGTCATGGGGACAAATAGGTGACTGGAAACCAAAGGCTTGTTCTGAAACAATCATAACTGAGATATTTCTTAAACCACACAGATTTTTCCCCCCCCACACTTCTCTTTATCATGGTTCATATTAGCTGATGCTTATTTTACACACTAGTAAGCTACTGACATTGATATTTGTGTCTAGCAAGCACTGAAGTTTCCCCTAGCATGTGCTCAAATGATGATTTATGTATTTGTAATGTGACTATTTATACATTGTCATAGGCAGCTAGGTCTAGAAACTCAAAATCAAGAACTCTGAGGCAGATTAACCTTTGACTATTACATTTGCCCTTGCTGTGTAATGATGTTTAAAGTATAAAAATTCATCTTTGCAAATGTAGCATAGATTATTTTAGGAGCTCTGCTTGTAAAGACATTGTGGACTTCTTACTCCAAGCAGACTGGAAATTACTTTCATCATATGGCTTGGAAAAAATAGGCAAACCCCAGGGATTACTAAGGATAGGTAAATAAACCAAAGTTAGCATTCTGGGGAAGGAGTAAACAGTAGCAGTGCTTGAGAACCGATGTGGTGACCCAGGCAATGATACTGATCAATGCCTTCTCGGAGGAGGAAAAATTAGAATATGGAAATAGAGACACCATTCAGCTTAAAATGAATAGAGCCTTACGCAAAACAGAAGTGAACAACCTTATAAAGTCATAAAAGGGCTTTCTGTTCACCCTGTAACATACCTCCTTTCGTTGTGCAAGGCTGTTATCTTTCAGTAGTGGCCCTTTTGCCATACAATTTTTCTCCCATGCAACATGCAGATTTTTACAGACCAAATTAGGGCCATTAAATTAAAATCCTGGATGCCTGGCAATTTTATACAGCAGAGGAAAGATGTTTTGAAGCACACAAGACACAATCAAATCACTTGGGGAAAAAAAAAATAAGTCAGCAAATAAATACTCCGTGGCTGGATAAATGCTATGTTGTGTTAGCCTTCAGAAACATCCATGGGTGTAAGCTCAAAATGGGCATAGGAGAGCAAATTTAAATTCCCTTCTAACTCAGAAGCAACCACATGGAGATCTGGAGCAGGGTCACTCCTTCAAAAACATGTAAGTTTATTTGTCCAAAATATGCACTGTGTCTGGAAACCAAGTAGCCACAACTACTAATCCAGGGAATTACTATTACTTCCTCTGATGGGAATCACCATTGGCAGGAATACAGAGGACAACATAGAATAGAATCATAGAATCAACCAGGTTAGAAGAGACCTCCAAGATCATCCAGTCCAACCTATCACCCAGCCCTAGACAATCAACTAGACTATGCCCATACCCCAAGGGGTGGTGTGCCTGAACAAAGGTATCTATACAGAGAAGGTACAGAGCTCCTCAAGTGCAAAAACGAACTGAAAGGGGGTCCTTATGACCTCTATGCTTGTCTCCACCACCAATTCACAGGGACAGGCTTCCATACTGATCCCTTTCCTACCTCATGTTGACTGTGTCCTTCCCTATCATGTTTTTTATGGTTTCTCTTTGTGATAGGCACTCAAAATGAGAGTGGAGAGAAGGCTGAGCCCCGAAATAAAACCAAGTGTGGCTGTTTGAGCTAGATTTCTAGCTCAGACATTAAAAAAACTCAGAACAGGGAAACTTGGAGGTGGAAGCTCTGAGTGGAGAGATGAACATTCTAGGAATAGGCCATATAATGGCAGCAATGGATAAGTCAATATAATTTCATTGGACATCAAGAGCTTTATATCTGAAAGCACAGCTTGTACCTTCCCCCAGTGCTTCTGCTGCAACTGCTGCTATCTTGCCTCGGTGATGGTTTGGGTGCTGCTGCTTTTGCTGCTTCACCACCCACTGACCTCTTCCCCATCTTCCTTAGGGTTATTAGATTGCTGTGGTAGTTTATTCTCCTTATACTGTTATATTTAGTTTAACCTATTAAAAAAAGACAATTTCATTTTTCCTGACTTTCCAAAAATCCATGTTGTGGTCAGTGTACAGATCTGTACCAAGGTACAAAGTACACCAAGGTACTAGATTAAAGCATAACAACAATAATCACTCTGCTAAATCTCATGGTAGACCCTGCTGTCCTGCAGCAAAGGGCTGTGCAAAAGGCAGCTCTCTTGTGAAAAACAGAGACACACAAATTCACAATTCCTCTTCCACTTTTTTCCACAATACAGCAAGGAGAAACATTAATGTGGCTTTTCTCACAGCTCTTCTACTCTTCTCTCAGTTGTCCTTACCGGCAATGGGGAAAAGGCAGATGGAAGGGTATGCTTACTCAGTTGGTCGTGGTAGACAGCATGAACACCTTCAGCTTGAGAAGGGGAGTCCTCAAAGACAAGTGTGCAGCGTGCATTTGCAGCCCAGAGGGCCAAGCAGAGCCTGGGCTGCATCAGAAGTGTGGCCAGCAGGCCGAGGGAGGTGATTCTCCCCCTCTACTCTGCTCTGCTGAGACCCCACCTGGAGCACTGCATCCAGTTCTGGAGCCCCATTACAAAAGGGATGTGGAGATCCTGGAGAGTGGAGGGCCAGGAGGATGATCAGAGGGTTGGAGCACCACTGCTATGAGGACAGACTGAAAGAGTTGAGGCTGTTCAGTCTGGAGAAGAGGAGGCTCCCAGGTGACCTTCTTGTGGCCTTCTGTGATGGTTTGGGTGTCCCCCGCCCCCCACACTTTTAGAAATCACCCAGACTAGACTCAGTCGGCTCTGGAAATTTGAATGAAGCTTATATTTACAGCTGGCACAATTTACAAGCAGATATTCACAGTATATACAGCTATAGACAGAAATATATAAGGGAAAAAAGGTAATACAAACACAATTCCCCTCCCAGAAACCTGAGTCCCCAGGAGGGGCTCTCAACCACCCCTCACCTTCCCCCTACCCCTCTCAACCTTACCCCAGTCCTAAGGAAGAATGGAGGTTCGGCCAAAAGGGTTAAAAGCAAGGTGAAGCAGCCAAGCAAAGGAGGGTGAGGTTAGAAAGCAAGATGGAGTCCAGCCAGCAGCCACGAGCTCCCCAGCAGGCAAAGTTCCCCAGCGAGGAGAAGAAGCAAATGCCCTAATCTTTGTTTTGCCTTTCTTCTTTTGTATACATCTCAGCAAGACTGTGAGGGAAGTAGACCTCACCATTGTTTTCATTTTACAGCCTATCATCTAGTTCTTCTCACCAAAACATGCTAGCTAGGCTCAAACTAGCACACCTTCCAGTATCTGAAGGGGGCCTACAAAAAAGCTGGGGAGGGACTTTTTAGGCTATCAGGACTAGGGAGAATGGAGCAAAGCTGGAGGTGGGGAGATTCAGACTGGAGGTGAGGAGGAAGTTGTTCAGCATGAGAGTGGTGAGAGGCTGGAATGGGTTGCCCAGGGAGGTGGTTGTGGCCCCATGCCTGGAGGTGTTTAAGGCCAGGCTGGATGAGGCTGTGGGCAGCCTGATCTAGGGTAGGGTGTCCCTGCCCATGGCAGGGGGGTTGGAACTAGATGATCCTTGTGGTCCCTTCCTACCCTGACTGATTCTATAAAATAGAATCATACGATGTGAGGGACTAGAGAGCACACAGTTCTTACAGGGACATGTAGCAACAGTTGCAGAAACTTTACAAAAGAAATGTGTCCCTCAGCTCAAGGTAGTACTAGTATTAGACTTGACTTGACAGTTACAAAGGAAGGAGTTGGAGAGGTTGGTTTACATGAATTGCATGCAACCAGTATGCATTCCAAACCAGCAATTCTATACACTTAGTGCTTACAAGAAGTCAAATTGCACAAAGCTGAAAATGATTATGAGCCAAAGTATTTCAGAGGAAGAATTTAAACAGGGAAAAAAAAGCCAAGTGACAATTGGGAGCTATTTAAACACAATTTACTAAATGCCCCAAAAGACACATTCTCATGTTGCATAAGAGGTCAAGTGAAGTTAAAAACAAAAGCAAAACAAATAAAAGCACAAGCTGGCTTAAAGAGGAAATTAAATCAGCTTTTGTAAAAGCTTCCACAAACAATCTCCCTCCACTGTTCTCTCAGCAACAAAATATTAAACAAACCAGGCCCACGTAAATCATCACGAATAAAGAAGGAGCTACTGATAACAACTGTGTGTCGGACAGCAGCAAAGATGGAAGGTGGGAATGGGAAGCAACAGCATACAAAGGTGGGTATATGGCCATCAGAATGGCAGTCCAGAGAAGGTCAATGAAGCTGGTGAGAGGCCTGGAACACAGCTCTATGAGGAGAGGCTGAGGGAGCTGGGGGTGTTTAGCCTGGAGGAGAGGAGGCTCAGGGGGGACCTCATTGCTGTCTACAACTACCTGAAGGGAGGCTGTAGCCAGGTGGGGGTTGGTCTCTTCTGCCAGGCAACCAGCAACAGGACAAGGGGACACAGTCTCAAGTTGTGCTGGGGGAGGTATAGGCTGGATGTTGTGAGGAAGTTCTTGCCAGAGAGAGTGATTGGCATTGGAATGGGCTGCCCAGGGAGGTGGTGGAGTCACTGTCCCTGGGGGTGTTCAGGAAAAGCCTGGCTGAGGCACTTAGTGCCATGGTCTGGTTGATTGGCCAGGGCTGGCTGCTAGGTTGGACTGGATGATCTTGGAGGTCTCTTCCAACCTGCTTGATTCTATTCTATTCTATTCTAATAGATACATGAGAAATAGACCCTGTCAAACAAACATACATCTTTCTGCTGAGGTTACAAATGCTGTTGATAAAGGCCATGATGCTGTCACAGTGTACTTAAATCTCCATAAGGAGATTTTGATTTAGAACCAAAGAAGGGGAAAAGTAGTGCAAGAGCAGAAATTCAGTTTGGAGCATGTAGGTTCCTTTGCCTACACAAAGGAGCATTGTTCAGGGCCTCTGAGACAGGCAGCAGGATTCAGGGGACAGAGCATTCAGGAAAGGTACAAAGATGGACTTTTTCTGTCTGTGTGCACAGCCTTGTCTTCCACAGATCCCAAGTCAGGTGTAGTGTTCCTGGGGTCTCAGAGGGTGCATGTTAGGGGGAAAACACCACATCACTCAGCTCTGCAGGCTGATGGAGGTGCTCTGCAGGAGATCCACACTGCTAATTTGCCCACGTTTATGCACCAGAACTACAACAGCACAGATTGTGTGCTCAGTTACAAAGATGGTCTCTGAGCACCTGAGGTGCTCAAAAAGAAATCTAAGGATGGCCTGTCCGAGACCATATCTTAAACACTGAACCCAGGCATCTGAATTGGATGCCAATGTCCACTCCTCACAGTCAGCAGATTGGGCAGAGGTGGATGGCATGAGTAGGGGCAGCACAAAGAGTCCTTCACCCTCCATGTCCAGCTCTCATAGTCTCCAATGTTGCAAGTCCTAGGCCTTTACATAGGCTGTCATGGATTGAGTTGAACCTGCTGCTGTTATTCACACCATGCTGCAGTCGCACCAGCTTCAAAAAAGAAAACTCTGCTGGAGCAAAGTTATGAGGCTTGAAGTTCAGGTTGCAACATGAGAGGCTTCCTGTTCCTGCTTCTGGGTTCCAGGGGGTTTGAGTGTTGTCTTTTCTACAGGGGTGGCAGCAGGACAAGGAGGGATGGAGTAGCCTTCTGTCCTGGGCTTTTGGCTCCCTTGCTCCTGCTTGCGGCTGCTCTGCACTGTGCATTTCCTGCAAAATAGACTAAGGTAATTCCACAGCTTGTACCATGCTTTTCTGAGTTTGCTCTGTAATCTCTGCTCTTATCTCACTTTGGTTTTTGTGTGTTACTTTTCCCCTCACTTCTGTTGGGGCAAACAGAAATAGACAGGTTAAGCTCCTGACTCGCTTTGACCTGTTTTGTTCTGATTTAAACCCTTACAACAGGCACAAGATTTCTTGGGGTTTGCAGGCTTTCTGCCAATTCATTTAGCCTCGGCCCCACACTTGAACCATTATTGACGTCAGTTCTAGTGCTCACTGGAAATAAGCTCATCTGCCCTGCAAGGGGCATCCTTGAAGTGACTGCAGACGTCTCTCCTAACTTGATCCATGGCATTTCCAATGACTTCCAAGAAGTCAGGCAATGAGAACAGTGGTTTTAAATTGCTGTGGCAGATGGTCTGAGTTTTGTTCACAGCTGGTTTTCTGTGAACACGTTATGTTATTTTGAAAGGATTTGGCTGAGCAATAGAGAGACACTACCGGTTTGCCTCATCCTGGCTGCCATGCTATGGTCAGGCAGAGCCATCTGTGGCAAAGGGAGATGCCATCTTCCCTGAAAATCCTGGGAAGGAGAAAAAAAAAAACAGGTGGGAGGAAGTGGTGAGCAGAATGAATGTCCCTCCTTTGGCTAAGGGAACACTTTGACAGAAGAGAATGTGAGACATGCAATGAAGCGCTTCTCCCAGATGTCTGGAGGGAACTGAGGGCTGGTGCAATTGAAGACACCGGTACAAGGCGGCAGGAAAGGACCTATCTCTATGGATACAACGACTAAGAGTGAGATTTGTTTACAAACCATCTTAATTTGATACCCAATCACAGAAGAGTGGACTCCTCACTCTCTTTGCCCTGGAGAAAGTCCTTTCTCAGGCTCTGAACAACCTGATATAGTTGAAGATGCCCTGCTTGCAGCAGAGGGGCTTGGACTGGATGGCTTTTGGAGGTCCTTTCCAGCTCAGATCATTCTACGATTCTGTGATTCTATGACTCCGTGAGGCTTTCTTGTTATAATTTCTCTTCCAGTAGAGCCTGGCTGTGGACCTTATAAGCTCCTCCAGTGTCTGAGTATATATGTGTAAGAGGGAAGAGTTGCTTTGTGTGTGATCAGAAGCTACAACAAGCCGATAATCACTAGGTTAGTAAAGATAAGATCCCAGGGAAGCATGCCACGGGCTAGGATGCCACAGGCATCACAAGAGACAGGGAGACACTTGATGTCAGCAATTCCATCAGTTTATTGCATTCCAAACGTGTGTTTATACACCTTCCATCAGAAAGCTACAGAGTGTATTAAACTGTAATTGGTTACATGTACTTGCGTTAGAAATTACATACCAACTGGCATAGACATACATCATATTCTCTCAACAACACATGCATTGTGTCTAAGCAATCCAAGTCAGCAGAGACAGGTGAAAACCACAGGCTCCAGCCTTACATTTGTTTATATTTGTTACACCATTCTCTAAGGTCATTCCAACCTTCTATTTTATCTTAACTCAGTACTTCTGAGCTCGTGCACTCTCGCCTGTCCATGGCTCATGCCTCAGAGTATAATCAAACAATTCTATAGAATCACTACATGTAATATTACAATTTCCAATAGAAGCAGGGTTTGCAGGAGCAGCAGGGAAAGAAGGTATTCCAAATAAAGGAGAAATTTGGTTCTCCTTGGTTCAGAGTTCTGGGATGCACTGGACACATGTCACAGAATTCTGAGCACATATATAAACCAAGAGTGTGGGTAGGTGAGTTGGAGCAGCACCAGTCTTACCACCATGGTGGTGCAGTTCCCAGTGGGGATGCCTATCCTCTGAGACAGCAGCCCACCAGCTCTGCTATCTACACATCTTGGGAGCTCTGCTGGCCAGGGGGATAGGGTTAGTATAGCCTGCCCTTTGATCAGTAGAGCTACTTGGGATTGTGTGCCATGTCTTATTCAGCACTGTAGCTTCTCCCTGTGGCTGTAGCAGGTGAGCCATAGGTATTGTGTATATACCTTTCTCATGACGGTTTTAGTGTTTAAGCTAAAATAAAGTATTGAAACTGTACCCAGAGGAGGGTACCCATGTGGGCGTGCATATTGTGGAACAATATGCTCTCAGGAAAAGGCACAAACCCTCCTGAGGTCACTGGGTATTACTTGCTCTTCTTGCCAACATCACCCAGAGCCGAGGCTCAAACCCAGAGTGAGAACTTTTAGACCACTGCCACAATTATCTCCCTCTACTCCACTCTGCTGAGACCCTACCTGGACTACTGTATCCAGATCCCATTGCAAGAAGGATGTGGAGATGCTGGAATGTGTCCAGAGAAGGGCCATGAGCATGATCAAAGGGCTGGAGAACCTCTGCTATGAAGACAGACTGAGGGAGTTGGGGCTATTCAGTCTGGAAAAGAGGAGGCTCCCAGGTGACCTTATTGTGGCTTTCCAGTATCTGAAGGGGGGCTACAAAAAAGCTGGGGTATTAGGGTATTAGGGAGTGACAGGACTAGGGGGAATGACGCGAAGTTGGAGATGAGTAGGTTAAGACTGGACATGAGGAGGAAGTTGTTGAGCATGAGAGTGGTGAGAGCCTGGAATGGGTTGTCCAGGGAGGTGGTTGAGGTCCCATCCCTGGAGGTATTTAAGGCCAGACTGGACGGGCTCAGGCCAGCCTGATCTAGGGTAGGGTGTCCCTGCCCATGACAGGGGGGTTGGAACTAGATGATCCTTGTGGTCCCTTCCAACCCTGACTGATTCTATGATTCTACTATTCCATCCTCTCCACCTAAGATTTTTGCATTGGCTATTACTCAAAAAAGGACATTCTCCCCAACCAACTAAACAACAACAACCTTTAAAAAACAGAGTATCATCTAGTTCTATGAGAAGTCCCAAAACAGTATTATTGTGGCCCATCTGCCACATGACTGATTGAATCCACATTCCCATTCAGGCATACATTTAAAGCCAAGGCAGTCATATTGGGCAACATATCCACTGTACAACACCCCAGTATTTTACCCAGGAGAGGTTCTGTGAAGGGATAGGTGTCTATACGAAGGAGTTCTGGAAGAGGAGAGACACTGAGAAGGGTTTTCCCCTTTGCTAGCAACCTGCTTTTCCTAGAAAAGCACAACATTTTTTTCATTTCATTTTAATTAGAGCTTGCCATGTTTCCTGCAGTGCCTCTTCTTTTTCAGCCTTGGAAGTTTGTCTAGGCGGCTTCCATATGGACAGCTTGGTCACTCCTACCTGTCAATCGGGTCTTATGGAGGCTCTGGGTGCCGCTCTGGTACCAGCAGGTGATAGATGTGCCATGCTTGTCCTGTGCATCCTGATCTGGAACCCTGGGATGTACTGGGACTGCTGGCTTCAGCATGTTCAAAGCATCTAGGAGTCCCAGTCAGGCTTTGGGTGTTCCGTAGACAGTCTGTACCTCATTGCAGTCATCTTATCAAATCCAGGGTAAATTACAGGAGAATTCCCTACAAATAAACTTATTAGAGAAACCATGTTGTTAGTTCTTCCTCCTTTGAGACTCCAGAGTTTTGAATAACTGGGCAGGCCAGAAAGAAGTAGTTGTTATTTACCATGATTCAATCTGTTGCTCTAACAGTGTTCATCCCATCCTTGAAAAAAACACTTCGTTGTAAAATATTCCCTCTTTCCTAGGAAGGTCTGGAGCGCTGAAATACCTTTCAGATGGAAAGGAATTTATTGGAATTGCCTGAGGATTTACTAATTTGTACAGCTTGGGTAACCAGGACAAGCCCAAGTTTCAAACACATGGTTCAAACACGGGTATCTCCTTGTTCCCTCAACAAATGTGGTTAGTAAATGGCTTGGCAATGCCCTACCTGGGTAAAGAGGACAAAAAATAATCCACAGTGGAGAAATGCGATCTAGAGATCATTCAGCACAAGGCCAGGATGAAAGACAGGAAGAGATTAAGAAGCTTTCAGAGGGAAATACTGCTCTTTACATTGCAAATTGAGGGTATCAAAGAAAACACTGATGAATCACATAATAATAGGAGCTTTTTCATTCAAATGTTAAGCATATTTTGAAGAAGAGATCCTTTATACATTGGAGATTGCAGTGAAGTGCTGCAAAAATATCTTCTCCTGTTCTTTAAGCCTTGCAAATGTTCTCGCTGAAAAGGTGAAAAAGTGAACAGAGAGAAAAAGTATTGTCTAAAAGGGACTCGGAAGGGTTCAGTGAGAAGATCTGCAGCTGGAAGCAAGGTGTGAAATTGTAAAGAAAACGTTGAGTGGAGGAAAAATGGAGGCCTGTGGGGAAGGTGAACAGACTGCCAGTGAAGTGGTTAAACCCCAGCCCTTGGGCCATTCGAAGAGAAGCGAGAACACACCGCAGGGAACTTTTGAACCGGCAAGAACAAGATTATCTAACAGGGATTTTCCATGCGTAGCATCTGGTAGTGTGGTTGAGGCTGAAATTGTATCCTATCAGACCCTATCTACACACGTCTGGTTGTTTTCTTTCAGAGGGATAGCAAAGAGAGGATGTACAAAAATGTAGATGCCCAAACATTCCCACAGTGTTTGCAGCTTCTGCTTTGTCCTGACTAGCAGGTCACTTTGCAAAGATAGAGCACTGGTTGGACCATCACTCAGTTATGAAATCCGTGGATCTGATTTTTTCAGACCTTTACACATTGGTTATATATGTTGAAATAGGTCCACAAAGAGGAAGGTTGTTGAAGGGAGGAGACCACATGCATGATGTGTTCTCATCACCAGGCCAGTACTGCTTGGCACTCCAGAGAGCAATGCATTTTTCACATACAGAGCATTCCCAGCAGCTGCATCAAGCACTGACACATACCTGGACATAGGTAGCTCCTGAAATTCTTTACCAACAGAAACCTCAGCAAAGTCAGGGCCATAATTTCAGGGCTTATGAGCAAATAAGGAATCCTGTTGGAGATAATGGAAACAGCCAGTACCATTAAAAATCGTGTGGATAATTGAGCAAACAGTGAAGCAACTGCCTTAACACTCTGTAAAATAATGATCTCAGCACATGTAAAACCCTCGTGCTTTGGTCTGAAGTTCTCTTCAGCAAGAGAGGGTTAGAAACATAGAAGGGTTTGGCTTGGAAAGGATCTTTGAAGCTGCTGTAGTCCAACCCTGCTACAAGGAGCAGGGATCCAGCTAGTCAGAGGCAAATACGTTGCTCAGGTTTGTTGCACTGCAGCTAAAGACACACTCTGATACACAGATCTACTTTACAGACGTAGTCATTTTTACTTCTCCTGAAGAGCAGTAGTTTACTTTAACCCCTGGCAGCCCCTCAGCTGAGGCCCCAGCTACTGCTTTCAGAAGCAGCCCCAGGATGAAGTGCCAGGAGATGGGCTGAGCTGAGAGCACACAAAGCTTAAGGTCAGCAAGGCCCTGCCTGTGTTTCAGCTCAGCTATAGCTCTATAGGACAAGCCTGCATCGACATGGGTAACTGGATGAGTTTGTACAGTCAGTACAGGGGATTTAAAAGAATCAGGCTGTTTTGTGTCTGAAGCAGACTAGAGCTGTGAAGGATCATCTGTCCCAATTCCAGCTGTCTAGACCAACTCAGTCACTCCATGACTAATTACTTTTTATTTTAATCTGCTTTCTAACCAGCCATATCCCATGTAACTTCCCAACCCATTTCCAAGTACAATGAGCCACTCATGTTCAGTGAAATACTTTGTTACTCTAAGTGGAGTGGGTTAGTGGTGACCAAATCTGCAGACACTGGGTAGACAATAACCCTTGCAGACAGTGGAGGCAGCAATTTCTTCAGCCAACTCTGCACAGCTAAAGAAGTCCATGTCCAAAGCCTAGGAACATTACATGATCTGCTTCTGTAATGCCAAGAAATGTAACCTTCAGCTGGAGGTGGTGACTTGTTAAATCATTCCAGAAAGCCCCACAAAAACATATCCTTAGGCAAAACCCAACACTAAATTATGTGGCTGCTGGAGTATTATTATCTTTGTGCAAGCTTTATTTGCTGGTGTACATTTAATTATGAGAATGGAAAATCCTCTCCGTGACATCCATATTGTAAAACTAGAATTAAGCAAAGGTACCCAGGGCATAAAATGTACCTCCCATAAATCTGAATCCATAAAATAAATACAGAAATTAAACAAGCCTCTCTTCCAAGAAGCAGTTGCAACAGCTCCTTTCCTTATTCTGAAGATAAGTGCTTGCAACTTAAAATGAAACAACCAAAAACGTTTTTGGAAAGAGTGGGTGATTATTTAAATGCCAGGGAGGAAAACTAGTTAAAAATAATGTTGACACAAAAGGAATTAAAAAAAAAAAGGTAATCTGTTCACAAACACTTTCAGGTTTGTACTATCATCTTAATCATTCCAGTTCTGGATCTCGTTTCCAGTTAAAGCAATGAGGCCAATAGCTTATCATGGAATCAACCAGGTTGGAAGTGACCTCCAAGATCATCCAGTCCAACCTAGCACCCAGCCCTGTCCAATCAACCAGACCATGGCACTGAGTGCCTCATCCAGGCTTTTCTTGAACACCTCCAGGGATGGCGACTCCACCACCTCCCTGGGCAGCCCATTCCAATGCCAATCACTCTTTCTGTGGAGAGCTTCCTCCTAACACCCTGCCTATACCTCCAGGGCTTCAGCTTGTTGTTGTTGCTGCTGTTGTTACTGAGTGGTTTCCTAGAGCAGCAGCCTTCAGTGTCAAGTTGGAATGCAGTGATCTGACAAAGTCTCACTTTTGAAAGTACCTTTGTGTTCTTTTGGGTGAAAATCATAACTGTAGCCTCTAAGATTGCAGAATCACAGGGAGGTGATTCACGACAGTCACCATGGCTTTAGTAAGGGCAGGTCCTGCCTGACTAACCTAGTAGCTTCCTATGATAAAGTGGTTAAGTCATTAGATAAGGGACACCCTATGGGTGTGATCTCTCTAGACTTGTGCAAGGCCTTTGACATGGTCCCTCACAACATCCTGCTCACCAAATTAGAGAGATGTGGATTTGATGGATGGACTGTTCAGTGCATAAGGAGTTGGGTGGATGGTTACATCTAGAGGTTGGTGCTCAATGGCTTGAAGTCCAGATGGAGAGGAGTGACAAGTGATATCCCTCAGGGGTCCATGCTGGGACCTGTCATTTTTATCAGTGACATAGTGGGATTGAGGGCACCATCAGCAAGTTTGCAGATGACACCAAGCTGTGTGGTGGTGTCAACAGACCAGAGGGATGGGAGGTCATCCAAAGGGACCTGGACAGGCTTGAGAGGTAGGCCCAGGAGAACCTCATGAACTTCAACAAGAGCAAAAGTAGGGTCTTGCACCTAGGCTGGAACAATCCTCACTATCAGTACAGGCTGGGGGATGAGGTGTTAGAGAGCAGCCCTGTGGAAAGGCACTTGGGGGTGCTGGGGGATGAGAAGCTGGACATGGGCAGACAGTGTGAGCTTGCAGCCCAGAAGGCAAATCTTATCCTGGGCTGCATCAGAAGAAGTGTGGCCAGCAGAACCAAAGAGGTGATTCTACCACTTTGATCTGGTGAGACCTCACCTGGAGTACAGCATCCAGTTCTGGAGCCCTCATCATAGGAAGATCATGGACCTGATGGAGTGGGTACAGAGGAGGATCACAAAAATGATCAGAGGGTTGGAGCAGCTCTGCTGTGAGAGAAGGCTGAGGGAGCTGGGTTTGTTCAGTCCAGAGTGGAGACAGCTTCAGGGGAACGCAATAGTAGCCTTCTAGTACCTGAAGGGAGCCTAAAAAAGCATAGAAGTTGTTTACAAAGGCCTACAGTGACAGAAAGAGGGGCAATAGATTCAAGCTGAAGAAAAGCAGATTTAGGTCAGATATTAGGAACAAGTTCTTTACTATGAGGGTGGTAGAGCACTGGAACAGGCTGCTCAGGGTGGTAGTAACTAGGATGGGACAAAGTTTTGCTTAACAAGTCTTTACATTTAGTTTTGAGATCCGTCATAAGTGACCAGAAAGAAGCAGCTAAACAGAGAGGAGTTCAGCCTAAGTAAGGAAGCCCAGCCAGCACCCATAGGTGATATTACAGTAAGCATCAAGTCTGTAGCCTGCCTAACCGGGGGGCCCACGAGGCCCCCCGGCCTTTGTCACTGTCACCTTCACCATTCACCCGTGTGCACCATGCGCACTCACCAGTGAAAATGGGAGGATCCCTCTGCCCAGCTGGGCACAGCTTAGGGCTTCTGCCCTCCCTAGGGCAGATTAAAAAGGTGAGTGGGCAACGAGGGCAAAGTGGTCACACCTGGGGTGGGAGGAGACTCACACAGAACCCGAATTAAAACGGGGAGTGGGCAGGGAGGGCAAAGTGGTCACACCTGGGGTGGGAGGAGACTGGCACACAACCCAAGTGCTCTGGATTTGGGGAATAAAAGGGGGAAATGCAGTGTGGGCTGGGAAAGAGGCAGACATGGTGGAAAAGGGGAGGTGGTGCCTAAGGGAGGGAGAGGAACAGGATGGAAACAGATGAAAAGAGGAAGATGGGGGATAAGGAAGGAGATGGAGAGGAAAGTAGAGAAAGATGAGGGGGAAAAGGGGATTAAAAAAAATTAAGAAAAATGAAAACTGGACTGTTAAAGAAAGGAAAAAAGGTGGTCCTGCTCTGGCAGGGCAGTTGGACTAGATGAGCTTTTGGGGTGCCAGCCCCTAATGTCTTGTGATTCCTGCAATTATGGTTACTCTTTTCTGTCAGGTGATGCTTAATGGCAGAACTAAAGCTCCAAACTTTGCCTCATTCTAGGCCAGCCTTGCAAGACCTACTCAATTTATGATGCTGATATTTTGGGTGGTATTCAAATGTTATAACTGTTCTACATATTAGAAGCTTTAAAACTTTAACCCTTTGTGATATGTGCGCTATTATCGCAGAGTCAACCAGGTTGGAAGGGACCTCCAAGATCATCCAGTCCAACCTAGCACCCAGCCCTGTCCAATCAACCAGGCCATGGCACTAAGTGCCTCATCCAGGCTTTTTTTGAACACCTCCAG
Source organism: Tricholaema leucomelas (assembly GCA_013400475.1). NCBI lineage: Eukaryota > Metazoa > Chordata > Aves > Piciformes > Lybiidae > Tricholaema lacrymosa > Tricholaema leucomelas. The sequence goes on along the minus strand of WAAF01009143.1, from coordinate 27,267 downwards.
GGACAGCGACTCCACCACCTCTCTGGGGAGCCCATTCCAATGGCAAATCATGTTACAAATGACAAGCCTGGAAGCATTTACCTTCACTAATACCCATCTGTCTTCGCAGATTCCAGGGCAGAGAGGGTACTGGGAAGAGCCAAGGACTTTGGACCTTCCCTGCTGAACCCAACATCTCCCATGGGCCATCCTGGTGTTTGTGATGTAGACCACAAAATGCAATGATGTCAGGAGTGTTAGCACAGCTGAGAGAACCTGGCTGGATCAGAGCAGAAGAAAAGACTACAAAGGACAGGAAACAGGAAGAAGGAGTATGGAGGGAAGAAAGACAAAGTAATGGGTAGATTGTTAGGCAGTACCCTAACCTTGGAAAAAGTACATGCAGAGTGTCAGATAATGGCCAAGAGGAGTGAAGTGTAATGAGGTCACCTCCCCACCGACTCAGAAAATTATTTAAATTTGTTTTTATTTAATTGACTGAAACTTTTCTCAATGAATAATCCAAGAATAAAGTTTAAATCTGGATTTCCTACATCAGATTTGGGGTAACAGCCGTAAGAATACCTATGATTTTGACCACAGGAGGGCTCCCAGGTTTCATGAAAGCACATGGAAACCTTTTGAGAAAGACTAGAAATAGATGGTGAGGCATAGAAGATGAAAGCCATGGAGCTGCTCCTAATTCAGAGCGGATGCCTGCCGGGCCAGCTGAGCACACTATGTAAAAAGGCTTTTGTCTTCAGAAAGGAGGGGGGAAAAAAGAAGAAAGAAACAAAAGGAAGTATTTTCCTGTAAATTTCTTTTTTTTACTACTGCCATAAATGAATTCTGATAAGAACATCAGGTTTTAGATGCCTGAAGCAGCAGTGTTTCTTCTGGTGCTAGCTGTAAGAACCTTTGAAATTAAGGTAGTTTTGGCTAGTGAATGATGTTTGGAGATTCCATTTTTCTCCCATGGGAAAAAGCTGTCAATATCAGTACACCCAGATTAGATACAGCCCACCAGAAAGTAACATCATCTCTGACCTGCTTCCTACTGTCTTTTTCAGTCGCCAATGCAGATGAGGCCAGTGACTGGACTACAGACCCTGAGTTCAGCCAGGGCTCCTTGGGCGTGGGGAGGTAACAGCGATCAAGGCAGGTGAGCAGCTGTTTCTGACTGAGGTGTGTAAGGGCTGAGAGCTGGTGGCAGTGCCCTGTAGGTATGTATGTGCACAGAAATTGCTCTGGCTAGGCTAACACCAAAGCTATTTGCTGATGATAAACAGATCAAAGCTGAAATAAAACAGGGAGGCCAGTAGAGGGAAAAAAAAGTGATAAAGAGATAAGAGAGGAAGTTCCCCACTGCAGGAGACAGAAGAGGCTGAACAGTTTGAAGGTCCAGGAGATCCTGCCGAAAGGATCTCCAAGACGAAGCTGGTGAAAGGCCTGGAACACAAACCCTGTGAGGAGAGGCTGAGGGAGCTGGGGTTGTTTAGCCTGGAGAAGAGGAGGCTCAGGGGGGACCTCATTGCTGTTTACAACTACCTGAAAGAAGGCTGTAGCCAGGTGGGGGTTGGTCTCTTCTGCCAGACAACCAGCAGCAGGACAAGGGGACACAGTCTCAAGGTGTGCTGGGGGAGGTCTACGCTGGATGTTAGGAGGAAGTTGTTGGCAGAGAGAGTGATTGGCATTGGAATGGGCTGCTCAGGGAGGTGGTGGAGTCATTGTCCCTGGGCGTGTTCAAGAAAAGCCTGGCTGAGGCACTTAGTGCCATGGTCTGGTTGATTGGCTAGGGCTGGGTGCTAGGTTGGACTGGATGATCTTGGAGGTCTCTTCCAACCTGGCTGATTCTCTGATTCTATGACTAGGGAAGATTTATTTGGCAGACTGATGAAATCTCTGTTTCCCCTGCACCCAGCCTCTTCACATACAACAGGTTAAACGACCACCTACTCTCTGCACACAGCCAGAAAACTGCCTGGGAGGCTATCCCTGAAATCATCCTCTTTCCTAGTAAATTCCGTTGGGGGTCAGTCTGTTACAGCAGGGCTAATCCACAATTACTGCTTTTGCGCACGGATCTCTCCATGGTGAATCCTGCAGAACCGCTGGCTCGAGAAGCACTGTGTACCTCCAGTGGATGCTCTAGCACGGCAGGGATTTTCCTTTGCCAGGGCAGGTCCGACTAGCTTACATGCCAAGCTTTTGACTTGTAAAGGCAAAGAAACCTGTGGTTTTGTTTACCACAGCTGTCTGCAGCAATGCTGCTTTTTATGTCAACATCCATTTTAGTAAATGTTAGCTTGTACTCTGTAGTGATGGGCTGTTTGCAGTAACCTTGGGAATGCTGCTCTTATCTTGTATTTACACAACAAGTGCAAAGAAACCAGATTAGGTATTTTTCCACAATGCTTAAAATCTCTTCTTTTTCCCCTCCTGTCTCAAACAAGGGCTAAGTTTTAAACATTTCAAACAGGCATGGCCCTACTTGGAAGACATAATACTTAATGCAGTACTAATCATTTATTGGCAGGTCTATCCTGATGAGACTGTAGTTGTATTACCATGACTATCCCAGCCTATGTCAGGTCAAGTGCAAAGGTTGTTTGGGACTGCAGCAAATGGAAATGGAAACTAGAATCACAAAATTGAGCAGGACTGGGACTACAGAGAGAATGATCAGACACGTTCCCTGGCATCTAGAGGCAGAGGAGCACCCTGATGTGGAACCAGTCTTATCACAAGTCTGTGGATGGGATTGACAGAAAACTAATTCAACATGATTGACTGGCCCCTAAGACAGGGAAATCTCCTTCTATAGTCCTGTATTCAAATTCTATTTCAGCCACATGATTCTGAGGCTTCTGCTTTAAAAAAAGAACCCAAACCTTTACCCTATGCCTTCTTACCAGAAATCATTTAAAGTGTCACATATTAAACTCCACTCAGGAATTCTGTGAACAGCTTTAGAGGAATTACTGCCTGCATGTCTTCAAATGTATTTTTCAGCCTCTCCATGCCACAGTTTCATCCACACCTTTGATAAAAGCTGCCTCCCAGGAAGACTGTGAAATTTGATTTCCCTCTCTGTGCCAAAACAGCACTGTAGTTAAGTGCAAAACTCGTTTGAAGCACACCATGCTGGAGTGAAGGAGAGGTGGCAGGTCTCCAACACCGCCCCACTCCCCTGCTCCTAGGAAATCCTGGGCTTCTCTCATCTGTCTCAGGACACAAGGCAAGTGCATTTGCCCATTTTTAAGTAGGAAGCTTGAGGTTATTTTTTTTTTTGAAGGGAATTTTCTCAGTTGCTGCACAACCATGACCCCCTTCATCTGCCGCAGATAGAAGCTAAGCTTGACAGCCCTGTAATATGAATTTCATTACAGATGCTTGGAACGGACATGAAACTGAAGGGAAATATTACAGGAACATCAACTCCAGCTCCTATAACTTTGGGTTTTTTTTCAGACCATACCTGGTATTCTGGCTTCACTGCACAGGTCCTGGCACTTCTGGGGTTCGCATTCTGCTCTTGCAATTAGCAACACCTTCAGAGAGAAACTCCCTCAGCTTCCCTATGAAGTTTTCTGCTTCCTGTCTGCGTGCAGAGAGCAGGGAGTTATTTCATCTGTTGCACATGAAGGTCTATTGGAAGAAGCCAGATTCAGGGGAAACAGAGGCTTCATAAACCTGCCAAATAAATCTTCCCTTCTGGCAGCATCTCCTGGACCTTCAACCTGTTCAGGCTCTTCTATCTTCTAAAATGGGGAATTTCCTCTCTTTTCTCTTTCGGCTTTTGTTTTATGGCCTCACCTACAAAAAGTGCATGTTTTCATTTGTTAAAAGTTCTGCACAATCAGCTGACCAACTTTGCACATAAAGCACTGAGAAGTTGGGAGCTATGGCAGGACCATTTAGCCTCCATGGTCACAGCAAGACTAACCTAATTAAACATGAGTATTTCAATGCTATATCCCTGTGCATACTGAGAAACCTGCACAAGATGTCACAGACCTGATGATTGCATCTCCTAATTTTCTAGTTCATCTGGAACTGAAAGTGCTTTAGAACACTGTACAAACTCATCGGCTATTACTGAAACAGTGCTGGTGTCTCAGGTGAGCAGAGAAACTGTTTAATGCTGCAACTAAGATCTTAAAGGGACTGCAAAATGGAAAGCAAGCAGGTGGTGGAGTCACCATCCCTGGAGGTGTTTAAATGGAGGCTGGATGAGGCATTTAGTGCCATGGCTTAGTTAATTAGGTGTTGGGTGCTAAGTAGGATTTGAAGATCTCAAAGGTCTTTTCTAAGCTGGTAAATTCTGTGATTCTGTGATGCAGCAGCAGCAAGCAGAAAGCATGAATGTAATCAGAACAGAATATAATCAGTGATAATTAAGTATGTCACTGCTGCCAGTAAAGGATAGTGACTTTTGTTATAATTTTGCCACTGCAACCATGCCAGGTTATGACATCAGTCAGTGCTTACTTTTTATGGATTTTGTTCTGGTACACAACTGCGAAAAAGGAATCAAAAAAATCAACAAGTTCCAGTAGCAGGCATATTCCACTTGCTTAACTACCTCCAAATAGTTTTCCCTAGAGCAAAAAGGCCTTTGTTGGGTGTGCAGGACACATACAGCTTTTGTTGCTTTGACAACTGCTCAACTGCATTGCTTCTAACAGCCATTACCCAAACCCTCAAAACTGGTGTTCACTGGACAGAAAAAATTCAGCTCTTGTTCTCCTCAGTGGGTGGACCTCTTGCAGAAGCCAGTGTGACAGCAAGAAAAGGAAAGAGGGAACAGAAGCAATTGGCATTTTATACTTTCGAAGTCATCTAACAGGAATGGAAAGCAGAGGGGTTCCTTCCTATGTGCTGCCCTAAGCTAACATTCACCCTGATGAACACCACAGGGAAATTGCAGGTTTCCTCACAAATGTCTGTTGTTCCTGCAGAGCTTGTGTTTGCTTAGAGGGAATTACAAGGTTTTAGCTTTGCACTGTGCTCGTTACAGTTTAAGACAAGAGTCTTCCTTGCAAATTGTAAATAAAGTTTTAGAAAGAGTTGGAGAGTACATCCCAAAAAAGGGCTGAACAGAACATAAGAGAGAGACTTATCTCATTTTATTGACATGTTATTTTTCCTATACAGTTAGGAGTTCAGAGTGTTCTTTTTCTCTTGCTTGCTTGCTTTTCCCACTGTGTCTCCCTCTGGCCTTGCATGCTCTGGGCAGAACATTGGGTTACATTGCAGTAGTGAGGTCCTGCAGGTTGCAGTGTCCAGAGGAGTGTCTGGGCTTTGTCTGGCGGGTGGGAGTGGGTAGCTGGGCTACTGTCTAGTTTGTATATGCACGTATGTATTTATATATGTTTATTACCTTTTCTATTTAGCCTACTTCTGTAAATGATGATTTCATTTTACTTCCAAATTGTGAGTAGTGTGGTAATTGACCTTTGGGGGTAGTTCCCTAACTCTAAGTGGTGTAAACCCACCATAGTGTTGAAAAGGCTTCCAAGAGGAAGCAAAACCTCGTGCAGGTCACAGAAGTTGCCACAAGCAATTCTCAGCACAGCTACTTCTGCCAGCACGGTCAAATAAAATAGCAATAGCACAGGGGCAAGGACTTAAAAGACCTACTTAGAAGCAAATTAGTGGTATTTATTCTCACAGTAAGCATCTCAGTGAATAGTAACATCTCTCTAGACACTAGCAGGCATTTTTCAGTGAAATTGAGGAAGAGTTAAACTGTCTCTCCCAACATCTTCACTTAATGCATTTCAAAAGCAAACTTCTCTGAAAACAAGGATTATCTTTACGAGCTTGGTATAAGTGTCAAATTATTTTGGGAGAAATTAAAAGACATCATTAGTGCAAGGGGATTAAAAAAAAATCAAACAAATAAAGCAACAGATGAATGTCAAAACAGCACAGCAGCAGTGGTCTTCAGTTTATGAACCAACACATTAAATAATCTCTGAGGCTGGTGCTGGAAGAATAGATCTTAAGTGAAAAGTGTTTCAAATCCAGAGGAAATAGCCATTTGTAAGAATGTAAAGTTTATCATGGCAGGAACTCCTGCCAAAAACTCTTTCTGTGCTACCAGGCCACCTCAAGAGATGATTTTTAAGTTGCAAGAATAGGATGTTTCCCAGCACTTTGTGCCAATTATTAGGATTTCCATCCTCACATTTTGGGGAGAAGTTTAAAGCATTCAAGAGTTGCACTCTTCTAATGTAAACAAAATTTGGCATCTACAATAATAAAATTTTGTCTACTAGTAAGAAGAACATTACCATGCCAGGTGGGGGTTGATCTCTTCTCCCAGGCAACCAGCAACAGAACAAGGGGGCACAGTCTCAAGTTGTGCCAGGGAAAGTATAGGCTGGATGTTAGGAGGAAGTTCTTCCCAGAGAGAGTGATTTGCCATTGGAATGGGCTGCCCAGGGAGGTGGTGGAGTCACTGTCGCTGGAGGTGTTCAAGAAAAGATTGGATGAGGCATTTAGTGCCATGGTCTAGATGACTGGATAGGGCTGGGTGCTAGATTGGACTGGATGATCCCAGAGGTCTCTTCCAACCTGGTTGATTCTATGATCATTAACATGTTAATTTTAGTTTTCTACTTTCTCTTAGATGGACGTTACAGGGATGTAACTTGCTAAAACTGTGCCAGATTAATTTTCCTTAGGAGACCTGGTGGACAGAAGGATGACCATGAACCAGCTATGTGCCCTCGTGGTCAAGGCCAATGGTATCATGGGGTATATTAAAAAAGGTGTCATTAGTTAGATTGAGACAGATTCTCCCATTCTACTCTGCCCCAGTGAGGCCACGTTTGGAATACTATGCCCAGTCCTGGACTCCTCAGTTGAAGAAGGACCTGAGGAAATTGCTTGCAAGAGTCCAGCACAGAGCCACAAAGATGATGCAGTCAGGCTCTTCTCAGTGATGCCCACCGACAGGACAAGGGGCAATGGGTGCAAGCTGGCACATAGGTTCCACATGAGTGTAAAGAAAAACTTTTTCACTGTGATGGTGACAGAACACTGGAACAGGCTGCCCAGGGTGGTTGTGAGTCTTCTCTGGAGACATTCAAAACACCACCTGGACTTGTTCCTGTGTGACCTACTCTAGCTGATCCTGCTCTGGTAGGGAGGTTGGATAATCCTTCAAGGTCCCTTCCAACTCCTAACATTCTGTGACTCTCTGACCTGGCTACACATTTGTGTACATGGCTGAGACGCTTTCCAGCCCTTCCCACTTTGCTCCGGCATTTGCAAACCTCAAAGAGGAAATAGACACAAACCACTTTGGAAGACAGAGGGAAATGTTACCCAACCAATGGCTTTGTAACAGAGCCACTACTGGGTTCAGACTTAAGAGGCATTCTAAACAGTAATGTATCTTGCACATCATTTAACTACACTACTGCTAATGCTGCTTACATTATGTTATTTACGTTATTACGTTTGCACAGCCTTCTATGAAAGCTGTGCAAATCACAGCACTAGTGAGATGCCAGTGCACAACACCTTCTCTTCCCTTGTCTGAGGACTATACAATCACTGTCACTTGTAGGGGGCTGCCAGGATTATGAGGCTCTGATTGCACAATAGTAGCCATCAGAGACTTGACCTAGGTGATGACTGCAAACCATGTGCACTGTATAGGGTTCACAGTACCAGGTGCTATGTCTGTGCAACCAGGCCAAGGGGCTTCCTTCAAGAATGAGGGCTGGGATTAAGCCTCAGACAGCTTCAGAAAGGGAAGAGCTCTGCAAATTCTCACCATTAGAACAATATAATGAAAACCAGATTTTCTTGTACAAGGTAAAAGCTTACTGCTAGATGTCTAACAACATAACCTCCATGAGCACTTGCCTTAGCTCAGCTTCCCTCAAGTCAAAGATGATAGAAGAGGTATTCCCAGGAACCAGCACAGCAGCAGTGGAGAAAGGATGGACACAGCCTGACTGTCAGTCAGGCAATGTCACTCTGCATCCTCCCCACAGCTCTAGATCAGGGCCAAGTGGTGGGGTAGCCTTAGGACCTTATGACACCAACCAACCTCCTCTCCCAGCTCTGCCCCTATGGCAAAACCTAACCAATTATGACTACTATGGGTATCTGTTTCACGCTCTCAATGCTGCGAACCAGGGCATGGCAACTTTGCTCCTAGCAATCCTCAAACCAACAAACCTAAATTCTTCAGAAGGGGTCCATCTGATAAATAAGAGAGATTTGGCAGCACTGAGCTGCCCACAAGTCCCTCCAGATGTCCCTGTGAAAGGAAATCAAAACACATTAAAAAAACTGAATGTGTGGTTTATTATATTTAAGATGCTATTTGTCTATAGGGTTTAAATATGTCTGTCACACAGTTAACAGTAAATGAATGTAATTTTACATGTTCAGCATTTTGATACAGAGTACAGGACTGCAAGTGTGGAAAAGGAGCAGGGGAAATTAGTATTTCCTTGATGCACATATCAAATCCTGCAGCACCACTTAAAAGCTCAGAGTAAGGACTCAAGAGGCAGTCTTACAAGCACTACTAAATAAACATAACTATATTAAACATTAGAGAAACAAAACAAATGACACAGGGGTTTAATATTTAAGATTGGATACAGGATTAAAATACTAATATTTTTTTTACTGTCCTGGTTTCAAATTAATAAATATAAAAACAATATAAAAATATACACCAGTTGATAAAAGGATGGACTGAGTAAGGTTAGAAAGCTAAATTTCACTTTCAAACGTATGCAGGTATGTCTTTAGGGAGAGGATTTCTGTGTAGCTGCGGCTGGTCTTTCGGAAGAAGTCCAAGCTTGTGAGCTGTTCAATGTCACGCACGCGTGCAGTGTGCATCTTAAGAAGATCTTCAACCCACTTTGATTCATCCTCCAAGCTCTGAAATGTAAAAAAAGAAAAAAAAAAAAGGCATGCAATGTCAAAAAAGTAATCTCCAAATGCAAGCAGAACTTTTCTAATGTTGGGTTCATTCCATTTGAAGAATCTCTGTGCCCTATTCAAAAACGACCAAGGTAAAACAAGTTCAAGAGAACACATTTGAAAACCTATTTAGTTTTGAACTTTGCCCCTACCCCTCATGTGCATAATATTGTTTTAATCTTCCTGCTTCACTGCTAAGAGACCATTACAATTCATTACACAGCTGGGACTACGCTTTGTGTTGGTACCTGTAAAGTCCTGCTATTGGAACGCACATATTATTCACTGCTAGAAAAAAAGACTTTCACTAAGCATTTCTCCATATGAAAAAAAAAAAGAGAAACACAAACCAGGAAGCTGATGCTACCAGAGTGATCCAGGTTGGGCTGAGTGGGTGTAATCACTTTTAGGGGACTGCTCCTGCTACATGCCTTGTGCCAGCTCCAGCACGTTGGAGCCATCCACAAACTTATGTAACTCACATAAAAAAAAATCAGCCCTGCAAAATACTGCAGCTGCTGGCTGTTTGAGTGCATTAGCCAGCCCAGTGACATATCCCATGAGCACTGTAGCCAGCCCTGCAGACTGCACAGCGGGGAGCAAACGTGGGAAAAGGACAGAGCAAACAGGACTTTTCCCCCTTTGGCCTCTCTGGCTTGTACATCTACACCACTGCTGGGGAAGCAACATAGGAAAGAACGGTTTTGTCTCCAGGCATTTGGACTCTGTGTGTGAGACTCTGAATTCTTCCTGATAAAAATAGGTTTCTGTCCTTACTCTGAGAACAAGCCCTTTTCTGACTGTCTCCACAAGGCTCTCCTACAAAGTGATCCTCTCACCAGTCAAAACTGAACTGCAGCAATGTCAGAGCCTATCCAACACAGAGATGAGCTACAGACCAAGCATTGGGTCACTCTGCAAAGGCCAAGAGGGTGAGTGTGATCGTTTGCCCAGAGAGGACACTAAGTACCAGCTAGTTCCCAGCTGGCTGTTCTAAAGGCAATGTCCATGACCCAGTCAGCACTTCACTGTTTTCAAGCTTTCAGGCTCCAAACTGACTTCCTTCTCCATGTCACTAGCAACCTACAGCCCAAATCCAGATCTGGAACATGAAAAGAAAGCTGCAAATTGAAAGGGAACATGTTCCACTCACACCTCTTCACCTGCAGTGCCATGTTCCAGGATTGCTGCCTGGCAGCATGTGGCCATAGGAAGCCTCCTGCTCAGCCTTCAGCCCAGCGATCAGGTTGCTAGCCTGCAAACAGGCTTCAACAAGGGTACTAGTGCAAATGGAAATGCTACATTTTTGTTGCCTTCAAACCATCCTTTTGAGCAGGAAACCTGCATTTTACAGAGCTTAAAGTTCAATTTCTAGAAAACTCTTTTTTTTTTTTTTTTTAAATACAAGGAGGGCTTCTAAGAGTTTGCAGAAGATCTGCAATATGAATAAATCACAGGACTGCTGAGGCTGGTTTAAACCAAGTCCAGAAAGACAGCATTTGCATGACTCCAGAAAACTAACCAGCTGATCTAGTTCCTGGTACGGTATGAAACTGAGTTATCCACATTGCTGGCGAAATTTTCTGCCAAGCCGTGAGCTTCTTAGGTGAAACAGCAGATAGAAGAGAAAGACCTGAGTGTACTGATGGTGCATGATTCTGAGCCACCCCTATAAGACAACTATGGAAAAAGCAAATCATAGGTAGTATCAGAGGAGTTGTGTCCTATGGAAAGAAAAGTATTTTCAAGATCTCAGCTGGAGTACTTTATGTTGTTCATTTTCCAGGAAAAAGAAAAAAAGGGGAGGAAAAAAGGAAGAAAAAAACAAATCAGGCTGGAACAGATGCATAGGAAGGGTATTAAAATGCTCAACCTCTCTGACAAGAAGAGTAAAAAAGAACCTGGATCTCCCATGAATAGAGAGAAGTATAGACCTTTGAGAATCATCATAAATCATCACTAGGGTAAATCCCAAAGAAGCCCAGTGAAGGGCTATTTAAGCCATAGAAAAATGTTGACACAAGAATAAATGGGTATAACCTCACCATGAATAAACACAGTTTGGAAATGGAACAAATTCAAGTAAGAAGAGCAGCGGTGTTCTCCAGCGGCCATGCAAAGAGAGAGAAAGTGTGTGCGACAAGAGCAGAGTGAGGGGGAAGCTAGTATTTCTTCAGATCTGAAGAGAAAGTTGTGGAGAGGTTAAGGAAAAATTCTTATCTTATCCCACACATGTAATCCATGAAATATGTCAGGCTTTACACGCTCACTTCTTTGAACAAATAAGATGGAACACAATGTGCAAAAGTAAGACTGACACTGTATTTGAATGGCAAAATTCTGCCTAACTGTTTTCATTCAAGAGCTGAATTTAAATATTTCTAGAGTTGTTTTTTTGTTGTTTAAAAAAAGCGTAGATCACTGTCTGCTAATGACTTTGTAGCACCACTGAAGTTCCTCCTAGAACTGTAGATATAGATACATACACATATATATCATAAGTAGCACAATTACATGAAAAGAAGCCTAGGTTGGAATGTAAGAAAACAAGGAGTAAAAGAGGTCATTATTCTTACTAGTTTATAAAACAAAGATTGCAGCTAGTTAAGAGGATCATTATATGCAGTATAGGGAAGAAAAACCGTGTCATGAAGTTAAATGTGGGAAGAGATACAAGGAGAGAGGCACTAATGACTGCCAGATTAGTAACTTCCAGATCCTCAACTGGATCTGGATTCAGAGAAAAAAAAAAACCACAGTGAAACATATGTAGGACTTTACAAGACTTCTGGTGGAAGACATCTCTGCCCAAAGCAGTTAAGAGTCTAAACAGGGGGAAGCCAGATCTGCTCAAGAGAGGGATACTGCTCCAAAAGTGTGGTTTTCAGAAGAGGGACCTGAAAGCAGGCATGTTTGATGAGCGAGAAAGGGACAGTGTTCCAGGTGAATTGTGTACAGAGTTGGAATGACTATTTCTGCCTGTAGCTGGAATAGGAGTCTGAAGGTTTGGTGCCAATACAAAATTCATAACATTAATGTGTTCATTCAGGAAATGGTCTCCTGGCAGTCTATAGTGAAGTGTCTGTGTGCAGGAATCCACACAGCTGTGTAATGGGAGAACAAGTTCAGGCGGAAGGACAAGTCTAAAAGGAGCTGCCTGGGAGGACTACTGTCCTTGCACAGCGCCAGAGCCCATGGGGACTCGCTCCTGCTGCTCCATCAGCTCCCAGTGTGCACGTTACTTTCTGCAGCTCTGACCAGACCAAAGCCTTTGTACTTCACCATGTCTCTTACACTACAGGATACGGCATCCTAAAGGAAGGTGGGAAAGAAACTGGGAGGGGATTTGGTCATCTCTTTCAATAAGAACCTAGACTTTTTCTTTGCATCAAGACACGTTCTAGAAATGGCAAGAACTGGCACTCTACCCTTGGCAGGGTTTAGGACATAGTAATAATATTGTGGGCTGAATGTGACCATGTGGTCTCATGCATTCAGACTGCCACAGCAGACATCATGATTCAGTCTGTATTATACCTGCATATGGAAAGAGACCCCGTTAAAAACATCAGGCTAGGTGCCAGCACAATGTATCTACACACACAGCTTTCCCACAATCAGCTCTGAAGTTACGCTGACAGCATCTGCTAAAACACAGAAGCCTACAGATTGTTTACTGCCAACCTACTGCATGTCAGTTCTTCCAAACAACATTAGGTGCAGTAGCAGTTCCATAACTTCTCTGATATCATAGAGGAGTACTTTTTTCTAATGAGTTAAATATGTGCTTTCATTCAAGACATCAGTGAGCACTACCATCTAATAGCAATGGAGTTTCATGTGTCCTAAGATTATATTTACCACGGGGCTGCAGCAGTGCAGCAGAACTTACATTGCAGCTCTCATCATTGTCAGGCCGGTGAGGAAGGATGTATGAGAGAACGGAGAGTGGTCCATCACACTTGTCAGCTGGCTGAGTGAAATCTAAGCAGCTGGTTATGATGGCATAGTAATGAGTAGGAACAGGGATGGCACTGCCTTCCACAAACCTGAAGGAAGAAAGCAAACATTTATCCATGAACAAAAAACTTGTTTGGCAGAATGTTACATAACCAACGTGGCCTTTCCTCCCCTCCATGCAAGAACACACGTACACTGCTGAGACGATCTTGTTTCCTAAACACTATTGGAAAATGAACATTCAGTTAGCTCATGTTCTGATACTGTGCTGTAGAAACACCACATGCCAGTGCTGAAAGGCTGCTTCAGTTCAGGGACAGAGAGAAAGCATTACCAAATTAAAGAAAGACTTATCTAACTCAATAGCACTGCTAGGGTTGGCTCTGATATCCAATTATTCTGGATAATTCTGGAGAAAATAGATTAACTGGAATATAATTCAGCTTTACCTCAAAGATGAATGAACATTCTGCAGAACTGCCACTTTAAAAAAGATTACCACTATCTTGCCTATAGAGGCATTCAATTTTGATGAACAGTAACTCTAGAAAATGGTAGAAAATTGTATCTCCTCCCTAAGGTCAAATAATGTGCAGATAATTAACTGTCTGAGGTAAAGCCATTACTTAGAGAAGAAAGAGTAAACCAGTTCAAGAGAAGTTCTTACTGTTTTATTTTGTCAGGTGTGTCATGTAAACCATCATAGTCATAGTCAAAGATTGGTCCACTTATAACATTGACTCCATTTCGTTCAGTGGCGTATCTCTTCACCAAAACTCTCTGGAAATAATTCCATACCTCTGTGGAGGAGAAGGAAGGGGGAGGGGGAAATAATCAAAATGAAGCATAAAAAACCACCACAGTTTTAATAAGTCAAAATATGTGAAGATTGGTTTTTTTTTCCCTGAAAGTAAAAACCCAGTGGACATCATTCACACAGTGGTAGGAGAAATGAAAGGCAGTATTACAGATTTACGACAGCTTCATTTGGTTTGGTCAGTAAAGCCTATTCAGACTTCTTGTTCTCCATCAATATTTTTCCCCAGCCAGTGATAAAGGAAATGCTTGGTACCACTCTGAGGCTGGCATCGCCACAGACATTGCACAGAGAGGCTACTGTTCCTTTGCAAGCTGCAGAAACAGCTATTCGCTCGCTTTTGATGTCCCTGTAAACACATTCTTGTTTTTATCTAGTTAAAGGGAACAGTGTGATTAAAAGCAAAGCTCAAACATTTTGAAAGAAAGGGAAATACACAAGTCATAGTCTTACAGATAAATTCTCCCTGGACACAGAATGTCCAGCTTTTAAATTAGGTGTCATCAAGGATGACCGAATTATGGCATGGCATCTCCTTACAGCAACTTCTGGGCAGAGCAGGACATGCTTTCTGCCACCACTCCCTCCTCAGCTGTAACAAGTGAAGATGCTTGCAGAGATGCCAAATACTGGAATCTCCACTTGCATCATTCTTTTCCTTCTTTTTAGCCCTTTGACATTAACAGAAATGTGTCTAAAATGAAAAATCTCAGACTTAGAAAAGTTGAGCTCTAGTTTTGCCAGCTCAGAATGCAAAGTCCATGGTTCCCTGGATGCTGATGGCAGCTACTGCTTCAGAAAGTTCCCCAGTGCACCTTGCCCAGAGGCTGCTCAGTGCCACATGAAGTCCCTTCGTGGGCTGCTGCAGAGGGCCCCACAAGCAATTATCTAACACGGCTGTGGTAACCACTTGGCAGTACCACTGCTCCAGCTGCTCTCTTCTCCAGTGCATCAGCCTTTACAATAAAAATAGCTTAAAACCAAAGCTTTCCCCCTCCTGAGTTTTCCATCTTTTCCCAACTTAGGTTCCCACTTCAGCCACTCAGAGACAGCAATGCCAATGCAAAGGCAGGGCCAGCCCAAGGTCATCATCTTCAGCTCCAGCAAAGCAAGAGCTGCTGAAGTTGGACTCACTAAAGAAAAGATGGATACAGAATTATTGTCCAAAGGGACAGGACGGGACAATGAATTACAAAAGCAAAGCAGAGGAGGGGGCCTCTGCAGGCAGCCCTGTCACCAAAGCCAGCATAGCATAAAATTGCCACCTTGCATTCTCCCTGTTGTGGAGAAAGCTCCATATAATGATTTCATAGTCTGCTCCAAATATTGCAGCCTGCACACATAATCTCCCAGAAGTGATATTAGGTCCAGCACTTATTTTCAGATAATCCTTTACCCACTTGCAATGAAGAGAATGGCCACTAAACAAAATGAGCTGCTGGTAGTGGGTTGTTCTGTGATTAGCATCTCATCTAATTTTCTTATGTTAGACTAACACTAGCATAAGAGCATTTTTATGAAGTGATTTGAAAGTGGGAAATCCCCAATAATTTTGCAGTCTGTAATCACTTAAGTGCCTTTGCTCACATTTCCAGCAAACATCACCACTTGTTCCTACTCAGAGGTTTCTCAGTTGAAAACACTCTTTTCTGGTTAAAAAGAAAAAGCCTCCCATAGGCTTTGATGTTTATCCAAACCTCTCTGGTCTCAAATCTGAATTGGAAATCTCACAAGAACAGTCTCTTGAGATTCTTCCAAGGCTTCTCAGTTCCTGCCAAGCCAAAAATGCCACCAGAATACTCTGATGGTTTTCCTACCTCTTGGCAAAACTAGAGAGAAAAGGGATGTGCACATAAAAGAAAAGTAGTACTATATATTAGAGAGCAGCCCTGAGGAGAAGGACTTTAGGGTGCATGTGGGTGAGAACAACATGAGCTGGCAATGTGCACTGGCAGCCCAGAAAGTCAACCATATCATGGCCTGCATCAAAAGAAGCATGGCCAGCAGGTCAAGAGAGGTGATTCTCCCCCTCCATATATATCATCTGCTGACTACAGGTATCTGAACTTTATATTCTAAACCTCACCCATCAATTTGCTCCACAGTCCAACACACATACTAAATAACAAACAAACAACCCCAAACCAACAAACCAAACCAAACTATTGGGAAAATAAGTAAAGCCATGGACGGGGCACTTACTTTTGAATGCAGGATACATTGGAATTACATTTGTTATTAGAAAAGCATCATATTTTGCTTCTGCAGAGGAACTTAATTCTGAAAATAAGAAACCAGAAAAATACTATTTAGATTAAATATCATAAATTCAAATGATAAAAAAATTGTTTTGAAAGAAATGGTTTCAGAGATTAACCAGATGGAATACTGCTAAACAGCAATCTGAATGATGGATTCTGAAGTGCACAATACATGCACAGAATCTGTCTTTATGTGACATATGAACATGGAAAGCAAAGATTTTGTATTTGCTTCAACTGCCAACCAGGTCAAAATATTTATATAGTTCTTCTATTTTTGCAGTCTCAACAGAGAGAGCTGCTCTGCAGGATTTTACAAGAGGGAGGAGCATGGGATTATCCTCCTACCTTTGAGCAAGCCTCTGCACCAGTAATTCCACCAGAAATCCACCATAAGATATTTCAGCCATTGGATGAAGAAGGCAGAGCAATGAAATTCACAACTATGAGACAGCTGTGTCCCTTGCACACTTACTAACTCCAAAAAGAACGTTGTTCCAAGAGTGAATCAATGCAGAATCCAGGACACACATTTACACACATTTCTACTGGCACTGCTTCTACAGGCTGGTAGAAATTTTTCAAGTAAGCAAAAGCCTAATTTGGATTTATAAATCAAATGCACATTTATTTTACTGTTGTTTGAAATAAAAACTAGAATTTCATTCCCAGTTCATGTAAGTTAGTATCTACCCACCAACTTTAGAGGTCCAGCTTTTGAAGACTGTCATCTAGCTTGTCCTCCTACACTCTGCAATTCTTTGTTCACTTTTACCATTGTTAAACTGAGACACTTTATTGGTTTGGTGCATGAAGCTGGGCACCAGTGTGGTGTACTTCTCATGGAGCTGGCAACTTGCAGCATTGGGTCCTTGGTCCTCAGCAAGGACAGGAGGAATACTGTATCCATTTGGCCCCATATGTGACATCAATGAGGAGCAGCTCCTCTGAAGAAATGAACCCATTCCTATCCATATGCTTTCCCAACAACCTCAAAAAACTCCCTCAGTCTGTTCTGGGAGGGGAGACTGTTGAAGAGTTATTTGAACTTACGAGGAGGGAAAAGGAAGCCATAGGACAGCTGTCTGTCGCCCCTGTAGGCTGAGCAGCTCTGGCTGTTTCCTGGAGAAATGCGGAGGTCAGGCCTCACACAGCTGGCCAGGTGCTCTGGTATGCCTGATACCTCTGCCTGAAAAGAGGGACAGGGTCAGAAATTACAAGAGAAGTAATTCCAGCATTTATTGCTAAAAGAAAATGATTTAATATAGTCAACAAGTTACATGAAAGTCCTTATGTGGAGTAAAATAAAGCATCTGGCTGTACAAGCAAATCCTGCTTCTGCATCTGCTCCAAAACCTCTCCTTCTGATAGAAAAATTACTTCATGGGAAAAAAATCAGATGAAATTGCTTATTCCATCATAATAAAGCAAAACATAGAAAGAGAATTAAAAAAAAAAAAAAAAGGAAACCAAGCATATAGCTCTTCTGCCTTAAAACTCTTTTCTCCTGAAGGTTAAAAAAAAAGGATTTTTAGCATTGTTACTTGGCAAAATTTCTGGTGGGAAAATCTTCTCGGGGAAGGAGAATTTTAGGCCTTCAAGAATTCAGATACTAAACAGATTTCCACAGGACATTTTACACACCTTTTCATGAACAAAGACAGCACAAACCTGTTTTGAAATAGTGTAGGAAGTCCAGAGAGGCATCAGGAATGTTTCGCTGTAGCCACTTTCAAAGTCATGGTGATGCAAGATATTATATTTTGTGCGGTACAGTACTGCGGGGCGCCCATAGAGGAGATGCTTGTCTGCAGAGCAGAAGAAATCAGTTACATTTATTACTGAAATCCTTAAACATTGAAAAAACAAAGGGCATAAAAGAGGCTATCCTTCCAAAACATGCTGATTTTCAGTAGCCTTTAGTGGAATACTGACCCTGAGTGACTGCTACAGAAACACCGCGACAGAGCGCACAGCAGGTTTTTGAGAGTTTTGGTTGGCATCCCTGTTCCAGGCTTACAACCCACTCTGGGGTTAAAAGTTCCCTCTGCACTTGAAAACTTGTTGGCATCCTAGCAGGGAGAGAGGGTGTTTCTCCAGCCACAAGAGTCTCCAACCACAAATACTTCATCTTTGTGCCCACATACCAGTTGCACATGTGGTGCTAAACACTTTCTTTGGTAGCTTTAAATCATCCTGTAGCACTCCTGGCACTCTCCTCCAAACTTTCTCTCTTTTTTGTAAAATTCCTCTCAAGAGAGGGGCAAAGATCTGGAGAGGGGATTGAGTCCAGCATCACTAAGTTTGCAGATGACACCAAGCTAGGAGCAGGTGTTGATCTGTTGGAAGGTAGGAGAGCCCTGCAGAGGGACCTGGACAGGCTGGATGGGTGGGCAGAGGCCAACGGGATGAAATTTAACAAGGCCAAGTGCAGGGTTCTACACTTTGGCCACAACAACCCCAAGCAGCACTACAGGCTGGGGACAGAGTGGCTGAGAACAGCCAGGAAGAAAGGGACCTTCGGATAATGGAAGATAGTAGCTGAAGATGAGGCAGCAGTGTGCCCAGGTAGCCAAGAGAGCAAATGGCATCCTGGCCTGTATCAGGAAGTGTGGCCAGTAGGACAAGGGAGGTTATTCTTCCTCTGTACTCAGCACTGGTCAGACCACACCTTGAGTGCTGTGTCCAGTTCTGGGCCCCTCAATTCAAGAGAGATGTTGAGGTGCTGGAACATGTCCAGAGAAGGGTAACAAAGTGGTGAAAGGCCTGGAACACAAACCCTATGACAAGAGGCTGAGGGAGCTGGGGTTATTCACCCTGGGGAAGAGGAGGCTCAGGGGTGACCTCATTGCTGTCTACAACTACCTGAAGGGAGGTTGTAGCCAGGAGGGGTTGGTCTCTTCTGCCAGGCAACCAGCAACAGAACAAGGGGACACAGTCTCACATTGTGCTGGAGGAAGTATAGGCTGGATGTTAGGAGGAAGTTCTTCACAGAGAGAGTGATTTGCCATTGGAATGGGCTGCCCAGGGAGGTGGTGGAGTCACCATCCCTGGAGGTGTTGAAGAAAAGCCTGGATGAGGCTAGTTGACTGGACAGGGCTGGGTGCTAGGTTGGACTGGATGATCTTGGAGGTCTCTTCCAACCTGGTTGGTTCTATGATTCTATGAGAGATGGCAACTCACTAGAAGAGTATTGTTTTTTTCCACTTTGCCATGTTCTGAAGACTGATGTGCTATTTTCTGTCAGCAATATCAAAGGAAATAATCAAACAACCCCCACCTGTTTCCTACCAAAAAACCCACCTCCAACTCCGCAAACTTCCTATTCTGCTGTCTTGGCAATCTGTTATGGTTAACTACACCCTCTGACAAGCTTGCTTATGAAAAGACTTAAAAAAAAAAAATCACAGAAAGAGAAGAAAAATATTGTTTTTTGTTTTTTCTGGATAGTCTTTCATATCACAGAATGCCTTAGGTTGAAAGGGACCTTAGAGATCATCCACTCCAACCTCTCTACCACAAGCAGGTACACTTCTCAACTAGACTCAGCTGCTAAAGGCCTCAGATGCATTGTGCTGCACGGTTCATTGACATAGATAACCATCTGGAAAGATGCTTTGATTTCCAAAAGTGATCCAAGTCTAGAAAACAAGGAAAGTAACCTAACACTGCTCACAGACAGGCATTTAACCTGAAAGAAACAGGCATATTTTATTACTGCTTGAGTCCAAATAGAAGATAGTTTTATAGGACACAAGAAAGAAAAGTAGGAAAAGCCTCATCTAAGGACAAAGATTATATATTTGCTTTATTTTAAAGAATCTGAAGTAACCTTTATCTTCTGCATATGAATAATAATATCAGCCAAATATGCACAGACCAGTATGCAGGAGAAGGGAAATTTCCAGCTAAACACAGGTGCTGCATCTTGTCAGAAAATAAACCAACTTGCAGGTAGCAGAACTGCTTGTTATTATTATAAGGGCAACTTAATGCCACTTAACAGAAAACCTGAAAAACATTAAGTAGAATCGGCCTAAATGCTTACTTCTTTCTGCTCCCAACTTGGTAAAACCAGCCTGAACAATGCTGGTAAAAGACAGTGTGCAGATGTGGGCTGAGTGGTTTTCACCATTTATAGCACTGCTTCTTGCAGCCTCTCCTTTCCTCATCTCTCCATTTCCGCAGCAGAGATTAAATGTAAGGCGATGGGAAGCAAGAGCTAAAACTCCTTTCAGTTTCAATGACACTTCAGACCTGGTTACAACAAAAGGTAGTGTGCAGTCTCTCGTGTGAGCAGCACTTAACCTCCTGTATGTCTATGTGCTCTTTTGACAGTTATTTGAAAAGCGATTTTGCTGCACAGTAACTAAACCAAACCAGGAAATTCTCTGGTCTCAATGATGCAAAGTAACTTTCCAAAGTAGCTTTTATTAGCTGAAGCACCAGGCTCTTACCTTCTGTTCCCTTGACATGAAAACGCTTGTTGAGCTCATCCAACTTGTTCTTCTCAAGAACAGGAAAAAAAATTATCAAGATTAGGATCCCTAGAACATTCTGACAGCTTGTTTTATTAGGCATCTAACAAAACAAAACTAACACTATAAAACACTGATGAGTTTTTGTGTTTGTTTCCTGTTTTGCAAAAAGCCACAATTGTTCCAAAATGTCACCCAAACCTGTCACAAGAAGGATCTGGGGAATTCTTATAGATCAAACTGTACTAGTTTCAGCATAGCTGGGATATTTTGGTGAGAAGAATTAGACTATAGACTGTGAAAAGGAAACAATGGTGATGTCTGCTTCTCTCATAGGCTTGCTGAGATGCATAAGAACAAGAACACAAGCACAGATAAAACAAGATTCCCTCTCTGGGCTTTGGGCTGCAAGTCTTTCTTTCTAACTTGCTGCCTGACTAATCCTTCTGCTTCCTAACCCCCCTTGTTGACCCTTCAAACTCACCTTGAACTTAAGGCAACATCTGGGGTAAGGTAGAGGGGTGGGAAGAAGGTGGATGGGTAGTTGGAAGCCCCTCCTGGGGACTCTGGTTTCTGCAAGGGCTGTTGTGTTTCTGTATTACTTTTTAACTTGTCTATGTCTGTCTATAGCTGTAGATATTGTAAATACCTGCTTGTATATTGTGCTAAGCCATAAATATAAAGCTTCATTCAATTTCCAGCTTGGCTGAGTCTAGTCTGGGTGATTTTCTTAAGTCGGGGGGGGAGGAGGCAACACTGAAACCATCACACAAACCCTCCCAGATAAGCTGGCTGCAACTTTACTAGGCAACTAATGTTAACAGCAGAAGCACCAGCAGGTCTTAAACACTTACCTTATCATCACATGTACATCCTATATCAAAATCTGATGCAGAAGGTAGAGCAACAGGATACAGTGGCTTAGCTACTTCATCTGGCACAGTTGGTTTATAAACATTGGCTCTCAGCAGGTGATTTAAACTTCCATGAGTGCCATTATTGGGAGCAGGCTTCAATCCAAGTAGATCTATGAAAGCGGCACAGAAAAAGTGATAGCTAGATTGCAAACATACTCAGCAGCATCTCTACCAAGCTAGGACATTTATTTGCAATACTGTTTACACCCATGACATGTTAATGAAGATTTCCAGTGTAACAAAAATACTAACTTTTTGTCCAAATCACAAAAGTGCAGATGTTGCCTGAATAGTATAGTAGTCATTATGACAAGAAGATTAATTTGCATCAAGACACTGGAAAACAGTTGTATTATAACAACTCTTGCAGCTTCCAGTGCAAAGCTACAGCCAATGTGCTGAGCTCATACCAAGCATCAGGAATACAGGATAAATACCCTGTTGGTATTTCATGTTTGGGAAAAAAAATACATTTAATAACTGAATTACACCTCTGGTTTGAAAAGTTTTATTGCCCTGGAAAACCAGTAAAGGAGATCCTAAAGAATACCTATAGACATCATCAGATTCTTCTTCATGACTATAGTCAAGCACGTGAAACAGTCACACCAGGAGATGCCGCAGAAAAGAAGTGATGCCTCTGAGGCATGCGGTTGCGGAAGCCATCTCTAAACAGAAACCTCCTTCTTAGAGGTGTGGATACCATAAACTGGTAGTGAGGTGTATTTAATCTCTGCCAAGCTGCACTCAGCAAAGCTATAGTAACCCACACCTATTAACCGACTGCTAAAGCAGAGCAAACCTGGAGAAGTGCCTTCAGCCTTACTGCCGAAAAGCAAGTGCATGGGAAAGGGGGTCAGGGGAGGGGACACTGACAGGGAGTCAGGGTATGAGCCCTTGGGTGCCTAAACAAAGTCTTGCTAGCTAACACAATGTGTTTCACTTGCACTTTCTCGAGCAGATAGCTTACCACACATGACGTTGTATAGCTCAATATTTTCAAAAGGAGGCACTTTGGTCTTGTATCTGAACGTGGGGCCATAGCCTATAAAGACAGTCTTAAAAAGCAAAAAAGGAAGAGAGAAGAATACAGAAGAAGAGCATTAAAAGGTGCAAGGGATTTCAGTGAATATTTACATTTCAGTGACTTTCAGTTTCTTCTGCCTTCAATGACCCTACCACAAAGGTTACTCATACCTGCATGCTGTTGATCTTGTTGTCATAGCCATGGTCTCCATGGAAGAAACATTTCCCCGTTGGTTTCTTGTAAACATCCACAGCTTTTCTAAATTGAAAAAGGATTAGAAAGTTTCCTAAAAGGTGTAAAGTATGGTGGCTGACCTGACAATGCACACTTTGAGGGTAGGAAGGATACAAGGTACTGATTATGTTTCTTCAATAGCCATAGTGGAGCCTGTAGGATCAAACAACCCCAGAATTTCTCCCTCTGATGTCACTGTAAACCTAAGAGCCAACTCTCACTCACAGATAACAGTTTCCACACCTATTTACTTATTTTCTCAAACTTTCTCATGTCACCTAATTTCCTACATACTGGAGGTATTTTAGACCACACTTCCATTCTCCAAAGGCCAACAGAGCATTTTAGTGATGCTACAATGCTGCAAATGCCATGCAACGCTTCCACCTTTCTGTGTTCCACCCAACAAACAAACAAACAAAAAAAAAAAAGGGGCGGGGGTGGGGGGCAGAAAGAAAGCTGGAGAGAAAGCAGAAAGACTGTAATGAGGACAAATAGCTGAGAAAACAAGTGCTGAACCACAGGAATGCAAATTGTTAGCTTGGTACTGTGAGATGCTTTTACAAAATACGTAGAAGATGGAGGAATTCTAATTGTCAGCTCATTCCAGAGTATGTTTTTACAGTTTCATGAGAGCCAGGTGCAGGTAATACAGGCAGTGGACCACGTTATCCTACAAGTTAATTTCGTCATCTGCAATAGAATGATGCTCAGCCAAAGTTTGATTTTGGCCTTACACGCCACTAGAGCTATAGCGATCAGGTCTGTAAGCACCATTTTCCTGGCTGTGACTATACAATGAATTACAGTTAGATTACAAATAAATTATTGGTGAATTAGATTTCAGAAAATCTAATCAATAATTAAGTCCAGGAAAGTCTGAGGTTGTGAATAAGAAATCACTAAATGTAAATTAATCTAGGTCATCGCATCAGTTCCAGTAAAGTTCTAAAAACTGAAAGTTTTACAGGCCTAAAATCCAGTGTGTGATTCTTTGAAATGCACATGAGCCCTAGCCACAGACACTGCACAGGGCAGCCAGCCAGTCAGCTACTGCAGTTATGCAAGAAAGCAATTGGAGTTTCTCATTCACTGCTCAGTAGAGTGCTCCTTGCATAATTCATGGAAAGATAAGCATAGAAGTCAAAAGGCACTTTACAACACACTGTGTGTTTGCCTGGCAGCTATATGGGCAAAACCCCCTGCCACATTAAAGCTCATAGCAGACTACCATAAGCCAAAAGCTGTGTCACCTTCCAAGAATCACTGAGTCAGCTTTTTGCAGCTGTAACATAGAACACGTGTCAGAAGATGAAAGCAAGAAAAAGAACATCTATTAAATCAGAAAGGAGTGCACAATTCATACACCAAACCTATTCCTCTTCTGCTCACTCTATATGTATGTGCCAGCTTCTTTTTTCTTGCTCCATTTCTAGCTAAGGCTAAAACCTCTTGTAACTGAAAATTCAGAGGCATATGCCAACATGTTGATGGCCACTCTGTCATACCTTTCCACACATCCTCAGGCATTCACCCACTCTGCCAACACTTCCATTTCCTTTCCATTCACTAATTGTACACACTCAGCCTCTTGTTCCCTAACATCCCCTGGTCAAATACACCTCCTTCTTCCTCCCATATTCTCTGTTTCCTGGTTGGAATAAGATGGCACCTCACTAAAAAAACTTATCAGCTCTTTTATTGGAGATAATCAGTCCAAAATTACACAGCTGCTTGAGGAAACCTATCAGGGTTTCTACTCTCTATCCATCTACTGATTTTCCCACACTTTGAAACAGTTTTGTGTTCTGACCCACATCTCCTTGCACCAAATACGACTGAACTTCATCAGGAGTTCAAAACTCCTCTTGCTCACAGCGTACGGGAGTGAGATGTTGACAGCGCAGGTGTCTCACTTCCTCAGGGAAAAAAGGCTGAAACTGAAGATGGAAGCAAACACAAGAGATCACCTTGCCACATGCCATTTGCGATCCACCAGTAAATGGACATCCTCGATTCTTCGGTTGTAGGCGTAGTGCAAGCGCTTCGGCAGGTGCTGTTTCAAGTAAGGCTTGAAGTGCTGGTCTGGCTTTCTGCACTGAAAAATAAATGGTTACAAACAACATTGCTGTCAGTGAGTTTAGATGCACATAAAACCTCAAGCTGTTGGGGACATTACTGATGATCATAGAATCAGTCAGGGTTGGAAGGGACCACAAGGATCATCTAGTTCCAACCTCCCTGCCATGGGCAGGGACACTTGCCCATGATGTCTTGAAAACAGAGTAGTCCATCCCTTTCTGTGTGGTGTTGATATGAGTGGCTTAGGGAGCCAGTTCAAAGATGTATTTTGAAAGCTTCATTCTCATGACAGCATTTCTGAAAGCATCACACTTGGCTCACAAGTGAGGAGTTTTATCCTTACTGAAGCAAAGGTTAGGTTTCAGAGGAAAGATGAATGTTGAAAATACATCTAGCCTGCAGATGTATTTAAAGTTATCTGGCTACAAAAATTGATATATTTTTAATTATGTTGTAGTTAAAACATTTTTCTGTGTGCCATTAAAAGCAAGATTATAGTTGAAGGCTATCAAACAAAGTGTTTTAGCATCTTCAAAGTGCTGGTAAAATATTTACCCTAAAAGACCATTTTCCATTTCTGAAGGAATGAATAAAGAGACTCGATTCAGGGAGTCAACATGGTTAGGGTGATTTTGGCTCTGCATTGCCCAAAAAAAGGTTAAGTTACTACAGCAGCAAACAGTGGAATCTAAGACAAGCATTAAACTGTACTCATGAAGGGCACTATTTAACACTCTTTATTCATGTTAATGATTGGTTTTCCTGTCTAAAGAGTGATGAGAGAATGCTGAAATAAGATGTGAACACTGTAGCATAGAAAGGTATGTCCCAGTCACAAATACTTACTGTAAGGTTGGCAACAATCACTTTAGGGTCATCTGTTCAGCAAAGGAAAAAAAAAGGGGGGGGAAATAACATAAAATATGAACAATTTGCAGAAGAAACACAAGGTAATAATGTGATTTCACAGAAGCAATCTTACTAAGAGTACACTGTATATATCAGATAACATATCCTGAGTATCGACTGAAGTTGCACTTCAGGGTATACTGAAGTATCCCCTACACTTTGTGATACTGTGTTTGCTTAAGTAGCCTTGCTCACTGTTTTCTGGTTTGGGTATTAGCTTAATATTTATTCCATTTTCTGAAAGCACATTTTCAAGTCTTTTGACTGCTCTCCTTAAAAAACAAACAAACAAACAAACAACTATCTCTAAAGACAAAGACTTGAAAGAACATTAGAATAGAACAATGCACATCTCTAAAAAGGGTAAAAGAATCACAGAATCAACCAGGTTGGAAGAGACTTTCAAGATCATCCAGTCCAACCTATCACCCAGCCCTATCCAGTCATCTAGACCACAGCACTAAATGCCCCATCCAGTCTTTTCTTGAACACCTCCAGGGACAGCAACTCCACCACCTCCCTGGGCAGTCTCTGTTAACATTTAACGTATATCTTAGGCTACTAGAGGGTAAACTAAAGAAAATTGTAGATGCATCTCTGGACTATTAAAGGGACAGGCAAGATGCAGAAAGCCCCAAACCAGCAATAGTCCACATGAACTCTGTTTTCTTCAGTGAGGTGGGGAACATTTTTTAGTCCTAAAGGACTTGCTAAACTATTATTTTTCTGGTTGATTAAGGCAGAATCTTGCTGATCTTGAAATGAGCTCTACAGATTCTCAAAACACAAGCTACGGGCTTATCATGATTATTAAAACAAAGGAGGAATGAAATCGTTGGTAATTTGCCATTTAAGGGGGCAATCCCAGTTCTAAGGCTAAGGAATATGCCTCTTTGTCCTATATTGAAACTGCTGATTTATAAGCAATTGCAAATATTCAAACTAGTAAAACTATGGACGGAAGCCAACTGAGGAAAATGGCATTGCGGGCAAACCAGTAGTATGACTCAGAGATCAGTCAGCATGGCTGACCCTTTTGCCATTCATTCTCCAAAGAAAACTCATTTCCCTCAGCAATTTGGGACTTCAAGAGTTGAAAGCTCTTAAAAAAACAAGAAAAAAAGGTCTCCTCAGAACTGAAATGTAAGTTTTCAGCAATCTGAGAGGTGTAGGAATTCAGTCCTTCTGCTAGCTTAGTAAGTTTTGTCAACATACACACAATTTTCAACAGATCTTTACACATTCATTCCATATTTCTAGAGCACAAATACTCAGGTAAATTAGTTTATAGTAAATTAAATGCATATATAAATCAGTAAGCTAAGGAAGGTTTTACCACATTCTTAGGATTTCTGCTACTACTCAAAAAATATGTAATCTTTAAAGTTCAACTTTATTTTTTGTGGTTATCTGTCCTCAACCAAAGTGTATCTGAAGTGTTACAAGGGGTCATGCTGGTTGTCTCGGCTGTTTGATCTTCCCCTCTATCAAATGCTGTCAGCCTTGTAGCTTACACTGAAAAAAACATAGTGTCTCAGTTTGAGAGGTCTCAGCTTCCCCTAAGAAAACTACAGAAATCAAGACCTGTCCCAGGGGACAGGTCTGGGCATTCCAGGTTGTTGTAATATTGTTATTCTATTCC
>WAAF01009142.1:101305-115261 GCA_013400475.1 Tricholaema leucomelas | reverse complement strand
ATGGCATCTCTGCCCTCCAGCAAGTCAACTGAGAAGTGGCACAACTGCTTGCAGCTTAGTTCGATTTATATTACATGCCCAAGTGCAGTGGCTCCTTTGGCCACAGAGATTCACAAATCAGAATGGCATTTGCAAAACTGACCATATTATCTGAACCCAGGGCTTGCTCACCCTTACTTGGGCAAGACACCAACAAGTACCTAAACACCTATGGGTAGCTGTTTATCACTTTGGGAGGAGACATAATGACCCAAGCCTTTGTTTTCCTCTCTGCCCTTGCTTCCCTCATCAGCAGAAGAGTGGGGCAAGTCAGGACATCTAATAGGCCTATTAGGCTTCCAGGACAGACAGACTGAAGTTTGTTTATATAGAGGCAAAAAAGAGTAACTGCCTGAAAGTGAAATCTCAGTAGCAGAGATGGATTTGTAATCAATTAATAAAACACAAATAAACAAAAATCAAGGACCACAAGGATTCACTGAAGTGTTCTAATTAGCCTAATTATGATTAAATATGTCGTATTTATACATGTATATCACTAACAGTGATAGGCAATTGAATTTGGAAATAGAGTAAGAAAAGTGCCTCCTGTTTTGGAGGATGATAAAGTGATATACAGTTAAACAAGTATGATCAATAGGACCTGCAGAGTTCAATATCAGTAATGAAACACTTTTCTTACAGAGGAAAGGTGTGCCTCATAGAGTCATTAAGTTTCTGTGAAGAAGTGGAAAAGCAAGTAAATACAGATGATCCAGTCAGATTCGCATTCACAAGGCTTTTACAGGCTTTTCACAACACTTTTGTGGGAAGATTCAGAAAAATTAATTATCATTAGTAAGAAGCAAGTTTCACTTAAGGATTAGTAATAACTTGTGCTAGTTTGAGCCTAGCTAGAATGTTTTGGTGAGAAGGACTAGATCACAGGCTGCGAAATGAAAACAATGATGATGTCTACTTCGCTCACAGTCTTGCTGAGATGTGTAAAGAAGAAAAGCAAAACAAAAGATAAAGTCACTTCACTGGGCACTTCACTCTGGGCTTTTCTCTGGGCTCTTCGCCTGCTGGGGAGCTCTGGGGCTGCTGGTTGAACTCCATCTTGCTTTCTAACCTCACCCTCCATTTGCTTTTTGGCTGATTCACCTTTGCTTCTTAATCCCCCTGGCCGAGCCTCCATTCTTCCTTGGGGCTGGGGTAAGGTTGAGAGGGGTAGGGGGAAGGTGAGGGGGTGGTTGAGAGCCCCTCCTGGGGACTCAGGTGTCTGGGAGAGGAGTTGTGTCTGTACTACTTTTACCTTGTATATTTCTGTATATATCTGTATATACTGTAAATATCTGCTTGTAAATTGTGCTAGCTATAAATATAAGCTTCATTCATGTTTCCAGAGTAAGCTGAGTCTAGTCTGGGTGATTTCTAAAGTGTGGGGGGCAGGGAACACCCAAACCACTACATAACTGATTAAAACAGGAAAATAAATCCAATCCTGAACAAAATACCAACAAATATGAAGGAAGAAAGTTGCCAGCATGAGGACATGGGTTCATTGTATCAATAAAAATAATTCACTTAAGGACATGAACAGCAAGGTCACAAAGTTTACTGATGATATACAGTTATTCAAGAAGGTCAATTCTAATGCTGATTGGAGTTATAGAGGTGAATGTGTAATAAAAGATTCAAAGTGATAAGAATGGGGAAAACTCTGTATAAAATAACAGGTTCTAAATGATCTAGAGGACAGGATTTTTTTTGTGTGTCTGTCATTTTAGATATTTTGAAGGAAATTTCTGCTTAAGGGGTGTGAAAAATGAAATCTCAATTTAAGAAATTATTAACAACAAAATTGAGAGGAATAACAGGAAGCCTGATATTTCACAGAACCACAGGATCAGTCAGGGTTGGAAGGGAACCACAAGGATCATCTAGTCCCAACCCCCCTGCCGTGGGCAGGGACACCCTACCTTAGAGCAGGCTGCCCACAGCCTCATCCAGCCTGGCCTTAAACACCTCCAGAGAAGCGGCCTCAACCACCTCCCTGGGCAACCCATTCCAGCCTCTCACCACTCTCATGCTGAACAACTTCTTCCTCATCTACAGTCTGAATCTTCCTACCTCCAACTTTGCTCCATTTCTGCTTAAAATGAATCTCCATCCCTTTTACAATGTTTCTTAAATCAGAAACCATCACTATAAAAATACCCAAACCTCCACTCTAATCCCCAATGTCTAGAACTAGAGTTTATGAGTGCTGCAGGTTAAAAGTGCACTTCAGTAGCTACCTGAAACACTCCTACTTGGAGATGGAAAGTATAGAGGGAAGGATCAGGCTACCTTCAGTATATCTTACAATTTATTTGGTTTTCTGTGATGAGGTAACCAACAGAGTAAAGGGAGACAAAATAACAGGTTCATCCAATGGCTGGTCAAAACTACAGAAAGTAGTCATTTACAAGGAGTCAGGATTAAGAGGGAATCGATCTTGGTCCTGTCTCCTGTGACTGTACAGACAGCCTGGGAAGACTCTTATCCTAACTAAGGCAAATGACTCAAGTTTTCCAGAGATGGGCAACATCGTGAAATTGCTTTACCTCGCTTGTGTGTCCATAGAAGGGCCATGAGGGTGATCAGAGGGCAGGAGCAGCTCTCCTGTGAGGGCAGACTGAAAGAGTTGGGGCTGTTCAGTCCGCAGAAGAGGGGGCTGTGAGATGACCTTCTTGTGGCCTTTCAGGATCTGAAGGTGTCCTACAGAGAAGCTGGGGAGGGACTTTTTAGGCTATCAGGGAGTAACAGGACTGGGGGAAATGGAGTGAAGCTGGAGGTGGGGAGATTCAGACTGCAGGTGAGGAGGAATTTCTTCATCATGAGAGTGGTGAGATCCTGGAATGGGTTGCCCAGGGAGGTGTTTGAGGGCCCATCCATGGAGGTGTTTAAGGCCAGGCTGGATGAGGCTGTGGGCAGCCTGCTCTAGGGTAGGGTGTCCCTGCCTATGGCAGGGGCGTTGGAACTAGGTGATCCTTGTGGTCCCTTCCAACTCTGACTGATTCTATCATCCTATGCTTTATGTGAAAGATTAACCTGACATAAATTTGTAACATTTTAATTAGAGAAAATTGATGGGGGTTTTGTGGGGTTTTGGTTTGGGTTTTTTTGTTTGGTTTTTGTTTGTTTTTTTCTAGTTCAAAATGAATGAAGAACATGATCTTAAGTTTTCCAGCCTAGTTAACTCAGTGAAGGGATAAATTCCTTATATACTGAAAGGACCAGTTCCTGAATAAGCTGGGAGCTACTTGAAATGAAGAGTGAAAGATATCAGCTCACTGTACTCCAGTCAAGAGCAAAAGGCCACCATGAGAATAGTACATTGGTTCTCCTCTAATTCAATAAATAGCTCTTATAGGACTTGCACTTTTTCCCAAGATAAGAACATTATTACAGTAAGAAGCATTATTTCGGTGGAGTGAGGAGAGCCAAACATTCACAGCAAGAACTTGAAATATTATCACTTGGCAGAAAGGAAAAATCTTTGTAGCACAGAAATAAGGTAATCATCAGCTGGCTAAAATTCATGTGAGCAGTTTGCCTGAGCTTAGCCAAAACAAGTGACCAGGGAATACAAACCATCAAAGGCTGATTGACTATAATAATTTATACTAATCATAGAATGGTTTAGATTAGAATGGACCTCAAAGACCATCCAGTTCCAACCCTGCAACATAGGCAGGGACACCTCCCACCAGAGCAGGTTGCTCAAGGCCTCATCAAACCTTGCCTTGAACACCTCCAGGGAGGAAGCATCCACAACCTCCCTGGGCAACCTGTGCCAGTGTCTCACCGCCCTCACTGTAAAGAACCCTTTCCTAACATCCAGTCTAAATCTCCCCTCTGCCACTTTAAAGCCATTACTCCTCATCCTGTCAGTACAAGACCTTGTAAATAGTCCCTCCCCAGCCTTCCTGTAGGCCCCCTTCACATACTGGAAGGACACTATAAGGTCTCTTTGAAGCCTTCTCTTCTCCAGGCTGAAGAACCTCAACTCTTGGAGCCTGTCCTCATAGCAGAGCTGCTCCAGCCCTCTGATCATCTTTGTGGCCCATCTCTGGACTCGCTCCAGCAGTTCCATGTCCTTCTTGTGTTGGGGGCTCCAGAACTGCACACAGTACTCCAGGTGGGGTCCGACGAGAGCAGAGTAAAGGGGGAGAATCCCCTCCCTTGCCCTGCTTGCCACACTTCTCTTGATGCAGCCCAGCACACAGTTATGATTAAAAAAAAATACCCTCCTCCAGTGAGAGGCTGGGATGAAAATGGCAGGCTTTTTCCCCCTACATCTTTGATCAGTGTTTCACTCAAATTCTTCTTGGAGATTCGCAGGCTCTTGATTCTGTGTACAGCTCTGCTTCTCCAATAAGGACCTCTCCAGATTGTCAGCAGCCATTTTTCACGTGTCAAGTAAAGGCAGTCACATGAATACTGAAAAAGATTTTTTTAAAAAAAAATATCAGCTTCATCTAGAGAACAAACATCTTGCAACCATGATCCACAAAGAAATAGGTTTTATGGACTTGCCAGAAAAACAAAACAAATCATAGAATCATAGAATCAACCAGGTTGGAAGAAACCTCCAAGATCATCCAGTCCAACCTAGGACCCAGCCCTAGCCAGTCAACCAGACCATGGCACTAAGTGCCTCATCCAGGCTTTGCTTCAACACCTCTAGGCATGGCGACTCCACCACCTCCCTGGAGAGCCCATTCCAATGCCAATCACTCTCTCTGTGAAGAACTTCCTCCTAATATTAACTTGAGACTGTGTTCCCTTGTTCTGTTGCTGGTTGCTTGGGAGAAGAGACCAACCCCACCTGGCTACAGCCTCCCTTCGGGTAGTTGTAGACAGCAATGAGGTCAGCCCTGAGCCTCCTCTTCTCCAGACTAAACAACCCCAGCTCCCTCAGCCTCTCCTCCTAGGGCTAGTCCACTAGGTTACAGACAGTAGAACCATCAGACAGCAATGCTTTATTAAGATTTGGCATGAAGTCTGTATGCATTTTCACCAGGGGTCAGATTGCTGTCTCTCTTACACCGCAAGAAATCCATGAATCCAGTCTCTGGAGAAATAAACAAAATCCATTGTTCCCTACATCCAAAGGACAGATAAAGATTCTGAGCCTCTCAAATGTATCTCCAGCATCTTAAGTTTACTTCAAAAGCAGTTCATTAGGCTTTTGGAGGAGAAGCAAGTAATATAGTCATCTTGAACAGGACTTTAGGTTAACTTATTTTCTTTGTCCCAGATGGTCTCTTCAGCTAAATTAAATGCTAGGAAAAGAAAGAGATTAATCTATTTAATCTGTTTTACTAGAAATAATCACAGTAAGATAATTTATGTTGATGTACAAAATCAGATAAACTAGCATCAGCTAAATTGTATAAATTATTTTTAATTGTGTATTATATATACCATAATAGTTTGACAGGAGATCTGGGAAATATAAAGATCTAGGGAATCAACTTGCTGGAAGCTACGTAACAATAGCTGTAGGTAGATCTTGCTACAATGTAGGAACTCTGATTCATTAAAATATCACATCGTGAAGTGTGGTTTTGTCCTGTATATATTAAAAGATTCTTTCTTTCCAGGGGAAAAAAAAATCAAGAAAGAAAGGATAGATTTCAAAACAGATAGTACTTAGAACATTCACATTAGGATTAGTAGACATCTTTCTGAATCCCTGCTTTGTCCACATGATGATGTAGCTACAAGGAGAGGTACCAGAACAAACTTTTGCATCAACAGCCTTCTGCAGTGAATGTGGAAATCTCAGTGGCCTAGAATGTCTTGACTATTTAGAACTTTGTGCAGCTATAGCTTAATTATTGTGTTGCCTAAGCAGGCACAAATACCCAAGCAATATGTCACAGCCTATAGGACCAATAGATTTTGAAGATTCAAATGATGTTTTTAATGACCATGAGATTGTGTTGGGTGTTTTCTGTTGTATTTTATTGTTTTTCTTGGTTGGTTGTTTTGTTTGGGCTTTGTTTGTCTGAATCTTCCCTAGACACTACCAGGGTTTTCTATTAAACCTTATTGGAAGGACAATAATCAGGAACAGAAAGGTAAACAGCACCCTTCATCTTTAGGTCAGACTCATTGTGTTGCTTATCACTATGGTCATATCATATGGTCAAGACTATGATCATACCATCAAGAAGGAAAGATGTATCAATACCTCAGTAACTTGAAATACTACTTTTCACAGTTTTGAAGTCTAGACTATCTTGCTTACTTTCTTCCTACCTTCCTTTATTTCATATGACAGGTGAATTAAAGTATATTCATGTAAATTTTGATAATGTAATAAATGTAAACAGAGTAAGTAGCTTGAGGGCTAGGCAATATACGTGCTTGTGGGCAGAATTAACTTTCAGAGAGACCTGGACAGGCTGGGAAAATGGGTTAATGAAATTCAGCAAGAATTCAGGCAAAGCTCTTCATTTGAGAAGGATGAAACTCTCGTAGCAATAAAAGCTGGAGTTGGACTGGCTGGGGAGCAGCTCTGCTGCAAAGATGGACAGCATGTAAACATGAGTCAGCAGTACACCCTAGTATGTTGGGCTGTACTAACAGCCCACTCAGTGATCATTGTGCCTGAGTATTACATTGTGAGAGGAGATGAGGAAGTGAGGCTTGTTAAATCTAGAGAAGAAATGGCTTTCAGGGTACCTAGCATCAGCATGCCAGTATCTATGATGGGATAGAGCCATGGCCTTCATAGCTCTACATGGTGTAAAGGTAAGCAATAACCTGACAGATCAAATCAGGAAGATAGTCAAACAGTGGAACACATTATCCAGATTCTGCAGACACTATGTCCTTAGAGAGCCTGAATACCTGACTGGATAAGGCCCTGAGCATCCTGGTTTGAAATTAGTGTTGAAGTGGTTTGAGTAGAAGGTCCTATTAGATGGTCTCCTGATTTCCATTCTGAAATGAATGGTTAGGCCATATCTCACATGACTGACTACATTATTAGAATATAAACTAATCTGGCCCATAGTTAGACAGGTATTGCTTTTGCTGCTCTGAAAACATCCAGTTTTGTTAAAGGAAAGTTCACTAAAAATTTAGTGCAAAGTAAATGAAAAATGTGCATTATTTAGGAATTACCTAATTAATAAATTAACTACTTTACCAACTTCAATGGTAGGTTGGAAAGGATTATTGTACCAAAACATACATGTACTACACAGATGATGATGAAATGTCCATTAAAGGCCTGACCAAGTCACCTTGGATGTCTAGTCAATGAGAGATGATCCTTGGGGCTCCTTTGAGTCTGCTATTCCATGATTTCTCATACTCACAGAGGGAGTCTATGGTCTCAAAAAAACCCAATACACAATTTTTATTAACCTACATATTCTTCCATTAGTCTTTACTGCAGGATCACTCACATCATGAAGCCTGTTGTGACTTTTTTTCCCCAGTTTTTGAAGCTCAGTCATGACAAAGGTTTCCAAATAAAGTTACTTAAATTAGTATTTCTTGCTTCCTTAAAAGGCCATTAATAAGGCAGCTGAAAATGCTGCAGTGATAAGATATGCAAATTATACCTTACTACTAGAAGAAGAATGCCAGAAAATAAGAGCTAAATCCTCTCCCTCAACTCCTCACCTACCCAGCATACAAACAAGGTGCTTAACAACAGTATCCATTTTATGTAGTGAAATTTTGTTCTCACTACCACCTAACCAGTAATTTCTAGAAGGGGAAAATAGGAAGCATTATCCAGTTCACAGCACAGTATACCCAACAAATGAAACACCAACAGATACATTTGCTGGTAACAGATCACGCTGTAAAACTTGCAGTATACCACTACTCAGAGATTTTGGACCTAAAACTGCATTAATCATTCATGAACCTGTGCACTGCTAAAGGGAATAACACAGTCTATAATCTTCAGGAACTACATGGGGAAAAATCCCTTTTTTCACTGGAATATATCAAAATGCCTTTAACCCCTCTTTGCAGCTCTTTTCCGGTGGGATAGGTAGTGAATTTTGGAAGAGAGCACCAGCTACTAATTTTCAGAGACCCCTTCACATTGCTTTAAACCTTGCCATTGCCCTGTGTCATGTCGGATACACAACTTCAACACAGCTTGTTTTGCCTGTGAGTAGATTAAGAATAATAATGTTTGGTTTATTTTTCTACTGGTGCATTTATAAGGTTTAGTCATAGCCCAATTCAGACCTGTAGACCTTGCTCCTATGCAACACATATTCTTCATTTTCAACCACTTGTTTCTTCCTCTCCACCCCACGGTTCTTTTTTGTCTATCACAGCTTTTCTATTAATGTCATAATCTAGAGACATTAAGAAATGAAATTCATACCATGTCTCCGATTTGATCCAGTGGCTATAAACATTTTCATATCTAAGTGAGTGTTTTCAGCAATTAGCCATCAGAATATGTTCTTTTTTCCATAGGGCTGAATTTCAACAGAGTTCACATCACCTTTTCTCCTTGCTTTGGCACTTCTGATTAGAGCTACAGGAGAGCTGAGGCTCTTCTTTGTCCACACAGGTGCACAATCTAACAATCATATAAACTCAGATGTCTAGAGCCTTTGGCTTCGTCTATACCCTTAGTTATTTTTCTGGCCCTGAGCTGCAAGCTGTAGAACTCTTTTTTTTTTCTTGCCCAGAATAGAGTAATTTCATCTGTATTGCCTTCTGGACCCATGTCTGGCCAATGTTAACCTAAATTAAGCATTGCCTGGGAGAGTGCTTCTTGGTCTGAGCCAAAGC
Source organism: Tricholaema leucomelas (assembly GCA_013400475.1). Lineage (NCBI taxonomy): Eukaryota > Metazoa > Chordata > Aves > Piciformes > Lybiidae > Tricholaema lacrymosa > Tricholaema leucomelas. Next base: position 106,450 of record WAAF01009142.1, on the reverse strand, counting down.
CATAAGAGGAAACACACTAACAATTATTCATTGCAGATTGCTACTGGCCAGTCAGGAAAACCATACTTTTCCTCTTCAGCTTGTTACAGTAGATATAGCTCTCATTTCTATGAGTAATATTTCTAAATGCTTACATCACCTATTGGGTGCCCTCTGCTTTACCATCTCCATCACATTCAAGTCTGAACAGGGACTAATAGGCTTGTTCAAGATATGTGTAAAGCCTCAGCAGTTAGTCATCCTGGCACAACAAACAGCTGTTTACATGTCTAACATCGTCGTAGCAAATAATCATGAAAGGGTTACCTAGAGAGCAGAATTATCTGTACAAGCACTAAATATACAAACAAAAATTAGCTTCTGTAAATGCTAACTATTGTATTTGCACTTAAAAAAATGTAAAAGGGTTTGTTTTCTCTTTTTCTTATTCATACACAATACACACACTGTACATGCAAAGGGAAAAATCCAGTTCATGGCTCAGGAATGAAGCACCATAGGCTTAGGATTTTATATAATAATTGGAAGATGAAACAAAATCTGCAGGAATACCTTGAATCTGAAAATGCTTCACATAGATTTGGCTTCCCTGCTTTCCTCAAACAACATCATATTCACTGACTATTCCAATAATAAATAGAAATCTGGCTTATGCTAGCTAGACTGTTAAATAAACCCAGACACCTGTTTGCCAGTTATAGAAGTGGGCTGCTGTTGAGATGTTCTCCATCTGTGGCACCACACTGCAGTTGTGCTGCTTAAAATGAGGTAAAATGACTCCAGCAGAAAAAAAATATCTCTTTACAGTTTATCAAATATTCCTGTCACATGCACTTCATTCTTGTTGAATTTTGTGTTGTTTTGGTGGGGGTTTTTTTGTGGGTTGGGTTTTGGTTTGTTGGTTTTATTTTCTGTTCAGGTTCTGGGGTTTTTCTTTTCACATAGAAAAATTCTCTCCAAGTTAATTTCTATCAAGTACATAGGTAAATATTAGTCATGCAAAAATGGTGTAGATCCTTTTCAGGCCCTATTCACATGACTTTATATGCCAATTCCTTTACATATGACTTTAAGAGAAATGAAGAGCTATGAGAAGCTAGAAATCAGGCTGGTGTTTTGGAAGGGGCATGATGATCACAAGAAGCTGGGAAAGGGCAAAATGTTAGTTAGACCTGTTGAGTACTGTCCTGATATTTGATAGGATAGCATTAATTTTCTTCATAGTGACCTGTATGGTGCTATGCTAGCGATAGTATAGCTAGGCAAGATGATGTTTCTGGTAGGGAGATATGGCCATGATTGTTGTCATTTTTCCCTAGGACCAAGCTAGGCAGATGCTCTCAGTGCTAATGCACTTCTCAGAGATGTCAGGCAGCAAAGGCAGAACACCCACTTTGGCTTCATCCTACCAGTAGCATGAGTAACCAGGGAAGCCACAGCTTGGAGAGAGCTCATGAAGAGCATATTTGTCTCTATGGAGTCTCAGGTGGGGAGGAAAGTTAGGAAAGGTATAAAGGAACATATGAAGAAAGTACAAGCTGCAAACCAGCAGCAGAGGAATAATGTTTAAAAAGGTAAATGTTTGAGAAATTGTAAGAGAATGTTATTGATCTTTTTACACTGCATTTAAATCCCTTAATGCTCATACCTATGAGGCACACTTGCATTTTGAGACCTAATTCTGCAGTCTTATAAAAGGTTTTTAAAAGATGGTACTGAAAAGCATGTTGTAAACTATTTGACACTGTCTTCCACTGTCTCCAGTATCTTTCTGGAGAAACTGACTGCTCATGGCTTGATTACTGTATTCTGGTTTGGGCCCTCACTACAAGAAAGACATTGAAGTCCTGGATATGTCCAGAGAAGGGCAACAAAGCTGGTGAAGGGTATGAAGAACAGGTCTTATGTGAAACAGCTGAGGAAACTGTGTTTAAACTGGAGTAAAGAAGGACGAGGGAAGACTCTATTGCTCTCTATAACTACCTGTAGCAAAAGTGGCTGTTGATCTCTTCTGCCAAGTAACAAGTGATAAGTGAAGAGAAAATGGCCTCAACTTGAACCTGAAGAGGTTTAGAAGAAACTTCTTAACTCAAAGTGTTATCAAACAGTGGAGTAGGCTCCACAGAAAGGTGGCCGAATCATCATCTTCCTGGAGTTGTTTAAAAGACACATAGAAGTGATGCTACAGGGCATGGTTTACCATGACACTTGATAGAATTAGTTGATGGTTAGATTCAGTGGTCTGAAAAGTTTTTTTTCCAATGAAAACCTAATGGAGAGTTAGATATCTGAAACAGGAATTCATAGTAGCAGTCATTAGGAGCTACTGAAGAAAGCATTATGAGATAATAAAAAATTTGTTCCCGCTAGTCCTGCATTAAACACCTATGAGAATATGGGTGAGAACATGAACTTGTACCAGGAGATCCACACATTTAAGAAGTACAGCTAAAGAAGAGGCTGTGAGGTTTTTAGCCTAAAAGTGACAAGGGTGAAGCATGTTCTCCTGCCAACATTCCTGCCAGCTGCATTTTATTTTACTCACCCAAGGTGCCTCAAAGTTCAGTGAGGTTGTTCTGAAGATTATTCTTCAGTGTAGCATTAAAGCATCTTCTGCAGTTTATTTAACACTAAGTGTTCTACCAGACTTCTACTCATCTAAATATTAAACAGTGCAGCATTCATAGAATCATAGAATCATAAAATGGTTTAGGTTGGAAGGGACCTCAAGGATCATCCAGCTCCAACCCCCTGCCATAGGCAGGGACACCTCCCACTAGAGCAGGCTGCTCAAGGCCTCATCCAGCCTGGCTTTAAATGCCTCCAGGGAGGAAGCATCCACAACCTCCCTGGGCAACCTGTGCCAGTGTCTTACCACCCTCACTGTAAAGAACTTCCTCCTAACATCCAGGCTAAATCTCCCCTCCTCCAGCTTAAACCCATTCCCCCTCATCCTGACATTACTAGACCTTGTAAATAGTTCCTCCCCAGCCTTCCTGTAGGCTCCCTTCAGATACTGGAAAGCCACTCTAAGGTCTCCTCGAAGCCTTCTCTTCNTTTTCCTCAGGGCTGCTCTCAGCCATTCACCACTCATTCAGAACTCATGATCATGCTGTGTCTTTTAATGAGGTGAATATTGCCATTGAAACGTAGTTCATAAAAAAACCTACTTTTATGAACGCAAATTTGAAGCATCTGGCTCTCAAATGTGCAGTTACCTCTTTCTTCCATGATAATTATGTTTAAAGTCTTTATGAAAGGTAATGGTCTGTAATCAAGACCAGTTGTTTATTAAAATAAAAAAAAAAAATTTCATGGATAACTTCTCAAAGCCATGAAGATGCAAGAGGAAGAAGCCTCGCAGGAACAGAACTGGAAAGATGGTTTGTTTGTATTTTGTCAAGTGGACTGGAGTGAAAACAGAGGCAATGAGTACAGAGGAAGTAACACTGAAGGCAGACTGTATGATCTAATACAAATTTTTCATCTTTTACAGGTTATTTCTTCAATGTCAAATGTCAGAATTCATCACAATGTTAAGAACCCTGTCCCACAAACAAGCTAATTAAATAGTACACCCTCTTGAGCCAGGCTTTGTATTTCTCTCCTGGGTATGGGAGGGTTCCCTTTCTGTTCCTCTCTGGTTTACCAGCTGAGAAGGCTGAGTTCTTGCATATTCTAGGGTTGTGTGCATGACAACTTGTATACAAGTGAAAGGCAACAAAGGGTGAGATAGGAGATGTTTTGTAACAAACCCACACTGTGTTGAGCTGTATTTAGGTGGTTAAATTGTGGATAGAAGAGGCAAGGTGATGGATTGTCAGCCAATTCTTCTAATTGCGATTTTCCCCCACCTCTTCCCCTTCCCTAGTCTGCTACTCAAGATCACCTCCTATTAGGAGCTTCCTACGTAGGAAGAAAGCCTGGGAAACATAGGCTTGGCACTGCTCCTACATCACAGATAGGGTCTGACAGCATGTATGGAAGAAGAGAGGGGGAATGTGCTCATAGCTCTCAGTATTTGTATCAACTCTTCCCTTCCTCCCTGCTCCTAGCTCGCTCAGGCTCCCATTGTTCATTCCTACCACCCACTCCCTTACTGAAAGCCATGGCCAATGTTCAATTTCATGCTAAGTTCTCAGCACGAGACTCGCATTTTCTGGCTAAGAATCAAGAAAGTACATTTTTGCTAAGAATGTAAAATGAAGTAACAATTCTACCCCATTGGATGCCAGCATCTTAGCTAATTGTAATTCCTCTCTTCATTACTCACAAAATGTTCTTCTTTTCAGATAAAAATACCTATCTTAGTCTGAAGCTGTTTCATGCATGGCTCTCTGATAGTATGAAAAAAGAAAAAAAAACCAACCAAACAAAAAAAAGCCCAAGCAAAAAAGAAAAAAAAAAGACCACATTCCACAGAACTGTTGATCCTTTAAAAAAAATCCTTCAATAGTTTATATATTCTCTAAATATTTGTCATCCAGCAGGTTTTCACATTCTTCTGTGTTCCTAGGAAGGAGGAAAAAAAGGTTTTAATATTGAGATTTTGTATATTTTTTTCTGTATTTTATGTTGTTGTAATTACTGGATGTGCTAAGAGGTAGAAGAGTGAAAATTCTCTATCTAATCCATTCTATTGAAATACAAAAAATGTCAAGCTGTGTAATGTTTGCTTTAATAGTTTTGCCAGCCAAATTTCTTTCCCAGTGCTGCCACCTCTTTATACTCCTAAATACTGCTAATATAAAGCATATGTGTTATCCTAATTTCTCTTCCAAGGTGGACAAACACACTCAGTGTGTTCCAGCTGTTATACCTTCTTTGTTTATAGAACAATTGGCATCTTTACATTGAGAAGTTTCCCATTAATTAAAAATTAGCATCACCCTGTTGCATCCTATAAGCATACATAGAATAGAATCATACAATCATAGAATGGTTTAGGTTGGAAGGGACCTCAAGGATCATCCAGCTCCAACCCCCTGCCATAGGCAGGGACACCTCCCACTAGAGCAGGTTGCTCAAGGCCTCATCCAGCCTGGCCTTAAATGCCTCCAGGGAGGAAACATCCACAACCTCCCTGGGCAACCTGTTCCAGTGTCTTATCACCCTCATTGTAAAGAACTTCCTCCTAACATCCAG
>WAAF01009142.1:79798-101283 GCA_013400475.1 Tricholaema leucomelas | reverse complement strand
CACACTTCTCTTGATGCAGCCCAGCACACAGTTGCTGTCTGGGCTGCATGTGCACACTGCCGGCTCATGTTGAGCTTTTCATCAACCCAGACCCCCAGGTCCTTTTCCTCAGGGCTGCTCTCCAGCCATTCACCACCCAGCCTGTATCTGTGCCTGGGATTGCACTGACCCAGGTGCAGGACCTTACACTTGGCCTTGCTAAACGTCATAAGGTTGGCCTGGGCCCACCTCTCCAGCCTGTCCAGGTCCCTCTGGATGGCATCCCTGCCCTCCAGCAAGTCAACTGTGCCACACAGCTTGGTGTCATCTGCAAACTTGCTGAGGGTGCACTCAATTCCTCTGTCCATATCACTGACAAAGATGTTAAAGAGCACTGGTCCCAGCACTGACCCCTGAGGAACACCACTTGTCACCAGTCGCCAGGTGGACACTGTGCCATTGATCACCACTCTCTGCATGCGACATATATTGCCTAAGCCTGCTCTCCGCACCACTAGTACAGTTTTAACATACTGTAAGATCCACAGAGCATCCTTCTTGCAGCTCATCAGCATGAAGTTGTCAAAAAAAAATAGTTAGGTTTTAGGACAAACAAACAACAAACAAAAAAAGCCCACAAGGTAGTAAAACTAGCATAAAGTGATAAACCAAAAAACAACATTTCAAAGAAAGTCACAAAAGACAAAGTCAAAGCAGCAGCTGCACTTCACTGGTGGTGAGCCCAAGAAGAGTAAAACACATCTGTTAGTTGCTGTTCCTGTTTTGGCAGGCTTAGTGTAAAGCCCTCAGCTGGTAATTTTTAAACACAGCTAAAGCTGTCAGCCTAAAAGATAATTAAATTACTAACACAATGTTTTGCACTGCTGTTTTGTATAAAAAAAAAAAGCTATTGTGTTGCTTAGAGTATGCAGTATTCTTTGGGAGATCAGGGAGAATATACTGATTGGTTGCTATATGATCACTCATGCAATCAGTCAGACGACTATTAGGAGATTGCTTAAGATACCCACTACTACTCAGTGTGAAGGATTAAATAAGGTGGAGGATTTGAGCTCAAACAGGACAGCAAAGCAAGACTGCAACACCTCTCCCTCTGCATGAAACAATGATGTCAATATCTGGAATTAAAGTTTGCTGATTTCCTTCTTAAATGTATAAGATCTCTTTTAAATGTGGATAAGCAACACTTCATAGTGGAGTTTCTGCTTAGACAGGTTTCCATATGAAACTCTGCCCAAGACTGGTTCCCCTCTTGCTTTAATATTGAAGAATATGAGATTGCCACTTATATATGAAAATGGCAACTCAGGGGACAGATATTATGAGATCCACAGGTGTGCATTTACTCTATCTGGTTCTTAACAGGGAGTGGATCTTGCCCTTGTGAGCTTCTTAGACAGGTAAATGTATAGCCCACTCCATCTTTAGTGATTCACTTGAGTACTGTGTCCATTTCTGGACTCCTCAGTTCAAGAGAGATGTTGAGATACTGGAAGGTGTCCAGAGAAGGGCAACAAAGCTGGTGAGGGGCCTGGAACGCAAACCCTATGAGGAGAGGCTGAGGGAGCTGGAGGGAGTTTAGCCTGGAGAAGAAGAGGCTCAGGGCAGATCTCATTGCTGTTTACAACTACCTGAAGGGAGGCTGTAGCCAGGTGGGGGTTGGTCTATTCTTCCAGGCAGCCAGCAACAGAACCAGGGGACACAGCCTCAAGTTGTGCCGGGGAAGGTCTAGGCTGGATGTTAGGAGGAAGTTCTTCACAGAGAGAGTGATTGGCATTGGAATGGGCTGCCCAGGGAGGTGGTGGAGTCACCGTCCCTGGAGGTGTTCAAGAAAAGCCTGGATGAGGCACTTAGTGCCATGGTCTGGTTGACTGGATAGGGCTGGGTGCTAGGTTGGACTGGATGATCTTGGAGGTCTCTTCCAACCTGGTTGATTGTATGATTCTGTGATTCTACGATTTCTATGTTCATCTATGCCTATAGGAAGGAAGGAAGGAAGGAAGGAAGGAAGGAAGGAGGGAGGGACGGGGTTCTGAATATTGAACATTGAATTTTACCTGTGCACAATTTATTAATAATATCACTGAAGCAAAACATTATTTGCACAGCAGCAGTCTGCATTGATGCATGGCTTCAGTTGTGGTTACAGGGTGATGGTTTTCAGGGTTTCCTTCCTTGCTTTTGTTTTTATTTGTACTGTTTTGTTACCATTTGATAATCAATCATTTGGCAATGTTTAAACCATAGAAAATACAGAATAGAAAGTCATACTGTAGTTTGAAGATGTCTACTACTTCTGATAGATTTAATAACTGTGGCCAAACTTACATTGTTTTGGGAAAAAAATTCTTTTGTTTCAAAACTTTATATCAATTCTAAGGATTTCTGAATGAATTCATCTGTGTAATGAAATGGAAGGTGAATAATTAGTGCAAATTGAAGTGCAGTATAGATTCATAATGGAGACATTGTTTCTACATATGGATTAAATAACAGGGAAAGCGTCTGGGACTCTTTTATTCTTTAAGGAGGTAGGTCTAAAGTTGCTCACAAGATTCCAAGTGTTCTACTTAGTGAGAACAAGTGCCTTGTCAACTTCAGTGGAAATTGGGTTACACCTGAAATTGCTTTCACATGGATAAGTGATTATATCTCCTGAAGCACAGCTTTAAACAATAATGATCCGATGGTAAGGAAATATCAGGTGATTTCTCTTGAAATTGATTCCTTCAACACTTAAGTAACGTATTCTCCACAGACTCTGGTTAAAGTTAGATTTTAAGAGTGAAACAAGTGGTAGTAACATGAACTACTCACAACACAAATATCCAAATGGGTGTGAATTCAACAGTACTGGACACTATGAGTTGGCAATTTGTCATTTGTTTTACCTAAACAAACATCTCTGGTCTAGTTCCTTGTATTAAAGAGAAGCAATTTAAGATCAGGCATCTGCTGCCTGGAATATAGCATGAGAGGAAAGTGCACGTAGCAAACCCTACATTCTCGAGTGAGCACAACAGCCAAGAACTGAGCATGAGCAGTTGTTGCTGAATAGGCAGTCTGACTGAGAATAGTAAACTCCTTGGTTAAATTATAGCTAAGAAAGCATCAGTGAGGAGAATGTGCAGAGAGAAAGCAGGCAGCTAATATGTCAGTTGCTACAAAACGAGTCTAGAGGCACTGTTGGAGATTAAGCGAGGCTGCCAGACTTAGCATAACAGTGGTGACAATACATGGCAAGATACAATATCGTGCCAGGTGTGACCACCTCTTATGCACCAGAACCTTCAGACCAGACTGAATTACAGTGACAGGATAGCTTTGTTCATTTTATGATCTACAGGCTATGTCTAATGCTCTGTCCTTTGATAGGAACTGGGGATGGCACTGACCATCCTCCAGCAACAGCTTATAGCAACAGCAAAGATATTTGGTTATTAAAAACTATATTACCCATTTTTACAACTCTGTTGAAGAAAAGGCAACATGTAAGGAAACTGAGATCTGAAACACTGCTGCTTTTGTGCTGCAGTATCTCAGGCTCCTGATTTAGTGCTTTATCCTAAACGCAGCTTCATTCATCAATAAGGAAATATCTACCTTCCTTTTCTTTTTTTTTTCCCCTATTGCCTTCAAAATTAAAAGTAGAGGTAGTTGAGATTCGAGCATGTAACAGTGTACTCACATAAAACATATGCACCACAGCTTACTCAAATTTCTTCATCTCTTTCACTCTTCTTTTCAAGCAGCCTCCCCAAAAGACAGAAGTGCAGTGCTTGGCTGACTAGAAAGGAACTAGGAGCCTCAGCTCCCTGACAGCTTCTCAAAAGCATGATTTCCCAGATCTCTTTATCTCCCAGTCCTGACATTTGAGCTGCCTCAGGAGGAAGCATGCATGCACACACACAGAGAGCTCTCCCATGGGACTGAGGTGACAAATGTGTGAAACTGCCCTGTTAGCAGTGGTTGAACTCCCTTTTGCCTAATTAGCTTTGAGGTGTGTTCTCCAAATAGCAACTAAATTAGATGTTTAATCATAAAAAGCCTTCTTAAAAAAAGAATTAGCTCTCTATTCGATCCTGTAGGTCTTATTATAGAACATGGTTTTTAGAGGGTAGAAAATAGCTTTGACTAAATCCTGTTTCATTTAGGATATGACGCTCAGTGCTCTGCTATTTTCCTCTCCCTGATGCATCATTTTCCTCTCAGTTTATTCTTTTTCTTTCCTAGTCTTTTTCTTTCTGATTCCTGACTAATAGTCTGGCTCAGACTACCAAATCAATTCTCTTTTTTTCTATTACTGCTGGGACTCTATGGCTAGAAGAGCAAACAAAAAGCAATGACTTAAATAGATTGACACTGGAAGAAGTTTTTCAGGCCTCAGGTTGGCTGCTAGGACCTTATGCTGTGTAACTAATATCCATCTGTAAGATTCAAATGGAAGAAAACCATTTCCATTTTCTGTCTCTGATACTATTTTTCCTAGCATTTTATTTAAGATCATCCTGCTTTCTTGTAGAAAAGAATTCAACAATAGATCAAGATTGTCTAACGTGGCTTTGTCTTCACCTCAAGAAAAAAAGAGAGTCGGTATGAAATGAAAACTACAAGTTAAAGGAATCTCCTTTTCATGCTAAGAGGAACATGAATAATGGATACAGTTAGCAAACTCCTCTACAAAAAATAACCTTTGCTCACCTCTGTTAATTACAAACACTTCAGCTGTTTTCTTTCCTTTCTCCTCTCACCCTCCCATATTTAATGCAAGGTTTAGAGAATATGCACTGGTAGCTGTTACACTGAAAGTTTCTACCAGTGCCTTAACATCATATCTCAAACTAAACCTCACAGTTTAATATTGTGACACTGAGTAAAGATGTTACTAATCTCTAATCTCAAGAATCTCTTTTATGAGCACAATAAGCATAAAAGAGTTCCTCAAACCCTCTGAGTAGGCATGCAAAAATAAGATCACAGCTGAGTACTTTCAGTGGTACTTAGTACTCAAAATATCCTATTGTCATAGGCAGGGAGGGAAAGGAGGTGCTTTGAGGTGAGCTCACAGAATGGAACTTGGTTCAACAAGGGCTACAAACTGTATCATTTGCCCTGTCATACATTACCAAAATTTTATATCCATTTTAAACAGAGCTTCAGAAGAATTAAATGTAACACATGAATTATTGGTGGAATGAAATCGAGCATCCTACAGGCTTATGCAAGGAACTGTTGCATGTATATTAATGGTATAATTAGCTAAATGGTCAAATTCTGAGATCTCAGATCCACAGCTCCTTATGAGAAATGAACATTTCTACATCACTTAGAAATTAGATTGACCTTGTCTCAAGCTTTTACAATTTCATACTGTTTCAGTACATAATTAAGTGGAGAAAAAAAATATTAATGAGTCATGTTTGTGACTAATATCAGCATGACTGTGTAAAATTTTGCTTTGAATCTATGAGTCTTGGGAATAATAAAGTACTAAAAGTGAATGGTTTGCAATACAACAAGATGGAGAGTTACACATCTATGCTAGCTCAGATGTTTTAAAACCAGATTTTTTTTTTTCCCCTAATAAATGTCACATTGATATTTCATGGTTCCTATGGAGTATATGGTTTATGGAGAGCAGCTTAAGTAAATTTGTATTGCCATGGTACCCATGACAGAACCAGTACAGTGCAACACGGTGTTTAATCTCCTTTGCCGGGACTGCGAAGGAGAAAACATTTAGGCAGCTTTAATGGTAGCTTAATTCTAAAGCTACACGAATCAGTGGGATTTAATGACACATCTAGAACCATGAGAATGGAATTTTATACCATTAGAATTTTAAACCATGAATAATTCTCCCATATAATGGTCTGATTTATTTTTATCCATTTTGCTTTTCCCTTGTCCACTGCAATCAGGTTTGTCAAGCATGATTTATCTTTGGTAAATCCATGCTACCAGTTCACAATCACTTTATTCTCCATCAAATGACTGAAAGTGGCTTCCAAGAGAATTTCCTCTATGATATTTTGAAAGGCTGAACTGAGACTTTCAGGCCTACGATTTCCCTGAGCATCCTTCTGGCCTTTTGTGACGACAGCTGCAATATTTTCATTCCTGCAGTCACCAGGATCCTCCTCTCATCTTTACTGTTCTTCAAAGATTGTAGAGAGTGGCCTTGGAAGAACATTGCCAGTTCTTTCAGCCTGTCATGTTCTATAAAGCTGAATGGGTCAAATTCTCTCACATAATTACTATCTCAGTTCTTACTCTCTTCTTCAATTTGAACCAAGCATGAAGACTAAAGAGAAGAAGGCATTATCTGTGCCTTCTCCCACCAAAATGCCTACTCCATTAAGCAACAGACTCACATTTTCTCGTTCTGCCCTTATAGTCTTACCTGGGAACTTATGACCTTCAGGTGACAGTAAGATTTGGACACATCTGACTAAATGAGGACAACCACATGTCATGTGGTCAGCCATGAATACAGATAAAGAGATGCTTTATAATGCAAAACATATCCTATATCAGTAGACTCTAAAAGTGTCTGCTTCTTCCAATGCTCTCTTTAAATGCTGTTCCCTAAAGTCATTAATAGGTGACCATTGAATCGTAGAGTCATGGAATCAGTCAGGGTTGGAAGGGACCACAGGGATCACCTAGTTCCAACCCTTCTGCCATGGGCAGGGACACCCTACCCTAGAGCAGGCTGGCCACAGCCTCAGCCAGCCTGGCTTTAAACACCTCCAGGCATGGGACCTCAACCACCTTCTTGGGCAACGCATTCCAGGCTCTCACCACTCTCACGATGAACAACTTCCTTCTCACCTCCAGTCTGAAGCTCCCCACCTCCAGCTTTGCTCCATTCCCCCTAGTCCTGTCACTCCCTGAGAGCCTAGAAAGTCCCTCCCCAGCTTTTTTGTAGGCCCCTTTCAGATACTGAAAAGCCACACCAGAGTTCACCTTGCCGCCTCTTCTTCTCCAGACTGAACAGCTCCAACTCTTTCAATCCATCTTCATAGGAGAGATGCTCCAGCCCTCTGATCATCCTTGTGCCCCTTCTCTGGACTTGCTCCAGCATCTCCATCTCAAAAAAAAAAAAAAAAATTAAGAAAGATGTTGAGGTGCTGGAAGGTGTCCAGAGAAGGGCAGAAAGGCTGGTGAGGGGGCTGGAGCACAGCCCTGTGAGGAGAGGCTGAGGGAGCTGGGGGTGTTCAGCCTGCAGAAGTGGAGGATTAGGGGAGACCATATTGCTGTCTACAACTACCTGAAGGGAGGTTGTAGCCAGATGGGGGCTGGTCTTCTCTCTCAGTCAGTGACAGAAGAGAACACAGTCTCCAGCTGTGCCAGGAGAAGTTTAGGCTGGATATTAGGGAGAAGTTCTTCACATCAAGAGTGATTGGCATTGGAAGGGGCTGCTCATGGAGATGGTGGAGTCACCATTCCTGGAGGTGTTTAAAAGGAGACTGGAGGAGGCACTTAGTGCCATGGTTTAGTTAATTTGAAGGTGTTAGGTGATAGGCTGGACTCAATGATCTTTCCAGCCTGGTTAATTCTGTGATTCTGTATAACCTGTGACAGACCTGGAAGCTGTATCTCAGAATCACAGAATCAGAGAATCACAGAATATCAGGGGCTGGAAGACACCTCAAAAGATTATCTAGTCCAACCCTCCTGCCAGAGCAGGATCGCCTATACCAGATCACACAAGAATGCATCCACGCAGGTTTTGAGTCTCTAGTGGGAGGTGTCCCTGCCTATGGCAGGGGGTTGGAGCTGGATGATCCTTGAGGTCCCTTCCAACCTAAACCATTCTATGATTCTGATTCTATAGCCCCCCTGGGCAGCCTGGTCTAGTGTTCTGTCACTGGACTCCATTCCCAGAAAGGTCAATCTGTTATCAAATCCCTTGCTTTCCCTAATCTTTCTAATTCTAAATCTACTCTATGTTTCTAGATCCCCTTTCAGCTTGTGTTGCTTATCCCTTCACTCTGTCGCCCATGGTAGTTTCCTGTTTGCTGACAAATGTGTATTTTCTCCTGATCGATTCAATTCCTCTTGTTTCTTGCTGCCTTGTAGGAGGGATAGATTACCTCTCATAGTAAAAGACAATTAATAAAGTGTGGGGTTTACGTACTTTATGAGAAAATAATGCCTCCCCAGGTCTGAATCTACATAGCCTATTCCTAATGTGATTTTCTTTATAGGCAAAAGATGAAGTCTAGTGGTTCAAAAAAGCCTTTTATTTAAAATGATGTAATGATCAAAAGACCACAGATCATCTCTGCCCTGTTGAAAGTTAAAAGGACTTCAGTTTGTAAAACTGCTTGACAGTAAGGAAGTTATGTGATGCATGTTGGCCAGAGGAGAGCCACAAAGATGATCAGAGGGCTGCAGCACCTCTGCTATGAGGATGGGCTGAGAGAGTTGGGGCTCTTCAGCCTGGAGAAGACAAGGCTTCAAGGAGACCTTAGAGTGGCTTTCCAGTATCTGAAGGGAGCCTACAGGAAGGCTGGGGAGGGACTATTGACAAGGTCTAGTAATGTCAGGACGAGGGGGAATCGGTTTAAGCTGGAGGAGGGGAGATTTAGACTGGATGTTAGGAGGAAGTTCTTTACAGTGAGGGTGGTAAGACACTGGCACAGGTTGCCCAGGGAGGTTGTGGATGCTTCCTCCCTGGAGGCGTTTAAAGCCAGGCTGGATGAGGCCTTGAGCAGCCTGCTCTAGTGGGAGGTGTCCCTGCCTATGGCAGGGGGTTGGAGCTGGATGATCCTTGAGGTCCCTTCCAAACTAAACCATTCTATGATTCTATGATCCACTTTGGCCTAGCAAACTGTAGGTTAACCATGAGAAAAAGATTTCTTTATGTATGAGGTCAGGAAACCCTCAAAGACCAAATTGATTCTTCAGCTTTATTACTAATGTTATGCATAGAAGCAGCTTCATAATCCAGTTGGAAATCAAAGGCAGAAAAATGCAATGCATAACAATTCACAGAACCAGTTTTCTTCACATCCTTTTTAAACTATTACAAGAAGAGTTTCTTGTTGCATACCATCTGCAAGCTGTGCAAACAAATGTAATTGCACACATATATATAATCCAATGATGGCAGCAAAACCCAGAACAGAAGAGATATGTCCATAAACACATAAAACTTTATAACAGATCATTTTGAGGCTCTGTACTCAGAAATTATGTATGAGGAATACAATTTTTCCAGTCATCCAAGAAGTTTCATTTGTGTTCTTTGCAAGTTGTTTGTTTATGTTGTATTAAATAATCTATTCTGATACTTAATTCAAAAAGATAATTCATATAAATGAGGATCAGACTTGATTCTCTCATAGAAATTAACACCTACACTGAAAAGAGAAATTAAAACAATCTTGTTAGTGTCTTTTTACAGATGACTCAACATACTGTGTGTTTACCAGCAACTTTTATTATGTCCTAAAGTGTCCTGAGTACTTTGTATGACTATTAGAGGTGCTGGTTTTTCTGAATCAGGAAGCAGTTCTTTGCAACATCTCCAGATTTCCATCAGGATTAATCTTTGAATTGCTGGAGTATAAATACAAAATACCTTCTTCAGCACACTTGCTGAAGGGTTTATTTTTTGCTAGAGTTTTAATCAAGTCCTATTAGTGATCAAGGTATTAAATACTTGGAAACAAATTTGTTTCATACATGAGCCGACGGTGTGCACATGCAGCCCAGACAGCCAACTGTGTGCTGGGCTGCATCAAGAGAAGTGTGGCCAGCAGGGCAAGGGAGGTGATTCTCCCCCTTTACTCTGCTCTCCTCAGACCCCACCTGGAGTACTGTGTGCAGTTCTGGAGCCCCCAATACAAGAAGGACATGGAACTGCTGGAGCGAGTCCAGAGGAGAGCCACGAAGATGATCAGAGGGCTGGAGCAGCTCTGCTATGAGGACAGGCTGAGAGAGTTGGGGCTCTTCAGCCTGGAGAAGAGAAGGCTTCGAGGAGACCTTAGAGTGGCTTTCCAGTATCTGAAGGGAGCCTACAGGAAGGCTGGGGAGGGACTATTTACAAGGTCTAGTAATGTCAGGACGAGGGGGAATGGGTTTAAGCTGGAGGAGGGGAGATTTAGACTGGATGTTAGGAGGAAGTTCTTTACAATGAGGGTGGTAAGACACTGGAACAGGTTGCCCAGGGAGGTTGTGGATGCTTCCTCCCTGGAGGTGTTTAAGGTCAGGCTGGATGAGGCCTTGAGCAACCTGCTGTAGTGGGAGGTGTCCCTGCCTATGGCAGGGGGTTGGAGCTGGATGATCCTTGAGGTCCCTTCCAACCTAAACCATTCTATGGTTCTATGATTCTATGAAGAAGCCAATGTTCCTTTAACAGACTTGTGTAAACCAAAAGCAACAGTAAATTTGCATTGTATTTTCCTCTGGGTTTCTAACTGCATTTATATACATAATTGACATTTCTCTGGTAGTTAAAAATCATCTTTCAGGTTCATCTATGATGAAGTCACTTCTAATACGAACTGTGCTTAGCCATTTGGGGAAAAGTTTTCACTCTGTAGATATTGACACATACAGCAGAAGTAGCCTGTATAGGTTTTTTGCATTGCCAGTTACAAGGAGTTACCTCCAAAAAGGTATTCAGACACTCTTTGAGTCTCTTGTGTATTTTAAAAGCAGAGACATTAATTAATAAGGGGAGTAAAGTTATCTAGCAGTTAGGGAGATCTGGACTCCCGTTCTTACCTGCCACATTCTCATGATTCTCCGTTATTCAAAAACTGATGTTCATGGCAGGGTTTAGAAACATGTTCTCCTCTTATTACATCAGCAAGAACAAAACCACCAATGTGCTACAAATGTGAGAAATTAAGGAAAATTTTAGGTCTCATATTGCCTGAGTTAGGAAGAGATATGCAGCACTTCAAAGCTGTGTTCTCAAGCATTCTGTTGGTGTATACAGGAGTAATCTCTGGCTTCAGGGGTCCTTAAGAAGAGCAAAATGCTGAGAGGAAGGTATCTGATAAATCAGCATGATGTAGTTTTAAGTTCTGGTATCTCATTATCTGCCATAACTCTTAGAATTCAAGCCAGGCCTGAGGAACTGAAAAATATCAGATCTCAAAACTAATCCTGTTTTCTTGTCTTCATTCTGTAACACTAAATGTTCCCTTCTGCTGCTGGTAATATTATAAGCAAATTAAATATATTTTTCCTTCCTGCCACTGATAAACAGAGGCCTGGGGTGTGAACTGGAGGCTGCACTGACTCCCAGTCTGTATTAGAAACTACAGAAAAACTATATGAATGCAAGAGAGTATCTTCTATATTGGCCTATTAACAAGGTATTGGGGCTGCTCTAGACCTTCACAGTTTATTTCTGTGCCTGTGTGCTTCTTGTTCATCTGAACAATTTGAACCAAGTGGCTTGCAGCCCAAAAGCTCTATATTCCATTTTTGTCACCTCTGTCTGTATTGCTTGTTTTGCTCAATCACTCGTCTTGGATGGTCTTCTACCACCAAGATAACAATGATGTGCTGATTCATTGCCTTCTCTCTGGTTCATGTGGAGGAGGTTCTCAAATATGTCATATTATTTTTCTTTTGCTACCCTTCCATTGCTGTTTTTTCTTCTTTTGTTCATGGTGACATATCTCTTCCACTATTCTTGCTTAATTATAGTCACAGAAATCCGCTTTCCCGCTGTAAGTGCTAATTAACAAATCTCTCAGACCATTTAAGAAACAAAAAGCATCTATTTAAAGTTCTACCCACTTCTGCTTTCCTCTCCTTCACTTTTTTTTCTTGAAAGTGTGGAAAAAAAAAAAAAATCTCCTCCTTATAAAAGTTTGTGCCTGGCTAAAATCAATGTCAGACTGACCTAATTCACAATCCTGCTTAGAACCCTAATTAATCGATGTTAGCACTCTTTAGTACCTGAGGTTTAACTTATCAAAATATTGCATCCTCAGAAGATAGGAGGGCTGGGGAGGGACTATTGACAAGGTCTTGTAATGACACAATGAGAAGTAATGGGTTTAAACTGGAAGAGGGGAGATTTAAACTGGGTGTTAGGAAGAAGCTCTTTACAGCGAAAGTGGTGAAACACTGGCACAGGTTGCCCAGGGAGGCTGTGGATGCTCCCTCCTTGGAGGTGTTCAAAGCTAGGTTACATGAGGCCTTGAGCAACCTGTTCTAGTGAGAGGTGTCACTGCATATGGGAGGGAGTTGAAACTAGATGATCTTTGAGGTCCCTTCCAACCTAAACCATTCCATGATTCCATTCCATGATTCCATAATGCCATTACATTCAAAAAGCAATACAAAGGCATAAACTCTTACAAACACTGAGAACTTGGAAACAAGCAAATTACCCAAAAAAAACTCTTCTTTTTGTCCAAAATTAGTTTAATAATTGATAGCTTCATTGGCTTGCCCTACTGCCTGCAAATCTGATTGCATCTGAGGCAGAAGGACCATGCTTCAAGGAAATAAGGTGTTTTAAACTCTCCACTGAAAACTATGAGACTACAAAGTATTGTAAACTGTGAGGTAGAATAACATACATCTCAAAAATGTTCTCAGGATAGCAACTGCCTCCTGCTTACCCTTCACCCTGACTTTGAAAAAAATCAGAATGTTTTCTCAAAGGCCGCTGTACTTTTACAGAATTTCCTCTCACAATTTCATCGCTGGAGGTTTCAGTAACAATGTCACAGAAGGCTGGTTCTCTGAATCTGAACTTTGACCTTCGGTCCACCTTGAAGAGTGGAGCAGCTGTGTCACTCTGCTGGATTATGCAAAATTAATAATCTGCATAAATTTCAAAATCCAGCCAATGATTGAGGAGAGGCTGAGGGAGCTGGGGTTGTTTAACCTGGAGAAGAGGAGGCTCAGGGGGGACCTCATTGCTGCCTACAACTACATGAAGGGAAGCTGTAGCCAGGTGGGTGCTGGTCTCTCCTCCCAGGCAATCAGCAACAGAACAAGTGGACACAGTCTCAAGTTGTGCTGGGGGAAGTCTAGGCTGGATGTTAGGAGGAAGTTCTTCACAGAGAGAGTGATTGGCATTGGAATGGGCTGCCCAGGGAGGTGGTGGAGTCACCGTCCCTGGAGGTGTTCAAGAAAAGACTGGGTGAGACACTTAGTGCCATGGTCTAGTTGACTGGCTAGGGCTGGGTGCTAGGTTGGACTGGATGATCTTGGAGGTGTCTTCCAACCTGGTTGATTCTATGATTATTAGTAACTATGAAACTATTTATTAACATTAAAACTCACCAGAAAACTTATTCACAAGGTTCAAAATGCACAGGTTGGAAATTTATACACATAAGGAACAGGCAAAGCTAGATCACTTATTTCTTAAAGTGGCAAATGCAAATATTATACTGGAAAAGGCTTTTAAGTACTTACTCACAGGATTAATATTACCTGACTCACAGGGCTAGCCACAGTCCCAGACAGTACCCAAATGCTTTCAGGGAGCTCTGTCCTGTCAGCTGCTGAGACTTGATTCTTCCCAGGCTTCTGGGGAAAGGAGGCAGACAGTCTCTGGCCTTGTCTCCTGGCTCCTTTGAACTGCACTGGTTAGACCACACCTTGAGTACTGTGTTCAGTTCTGGGCCCCCCAGTTTAGAAGGGACATTGAGATGCTTGAGCGTATCCAGAGAAGGGCGACAAGACTGGTGAGAGGCCTCGAGCACAAGCCCTAGGAGGAAAGGCTGAGGGAGCTGGGATTGTTTAGCCTGGAGAAGAGGAGGCTCAGGGGTGACCTTATTGCTGTCTACAACTACCTGAGGGGTGGTTGTAGCCAGGAGGAGGTTGCTCTCTTCTCTCAGGTGGCCAGCGCCAGAACGAGAGGACACAGCCTCAGCCTGCGCCGGGGGAAGTTTAGGCTCGAGGTGAGGAGAAAATTCTTCACTGAGAGAGTCATTGGACACTGGAATGGGCTGCCCAGGGAGGTGGTGGAGTCGCCGTCCCTGGGGCTGTTCAAGACAAGGTTGGACGTGGCACTTGGTGCCATGGTCTAGCCTTGAGCTCTGTGGTGAAGGGTTGGACTTGATGATCTGTGAGGTCTCTTCCAACCTTGGTGATACTGTGATACTGTGATACTGTAATCTGTGTATCTCCAGGAGTTCTAGTCTTGGCAGGAGACTTCCAGGTGCAGGCAGGATGTCTTGCCATGTGCAGTCTCAGCATGATGCGACGCTGGCTATGCAGGCTGATCGCGTGGAGGCATTTAGAGCCTGTTCCTGGTAAGCTCTCCAGGCAAATTCAGGATGCAAATGAGGCAGCAGCACTCCATGCTACCTGCTTATCCTGTTTATCAATATCCAGCCTGAGACTAATGGCCATTGGACATAGATTAGCCAATCAGAATGGCACTTTACCAAGCCTCACCATATCAAGTGAGGCCAGGGCTTTTGCCCTCCCCTCCCATGGTTGCCTCCCTCGGCACAGAAGTAGGGGGAGCAGGGCAACATGTCTGGGCAAGGCAGAGCATGGATAAGCCCATGTTTACTCTATCAGGCCTACCACCACAGCCACCATTAAATACAACCACAGAGCTACAGAACAGAAAAAGTTGCTCCACTTGCACAGTGACCATAACAGTGTGAATGTTCTTTAAAAACTAAATACACAGAATATGTAATCTAGAGTCTTCAGTATCTGAAGCACCTAAAAGAGACAAAAAAGTGTTCTTATGTTAAGGTTTCCTTACAAAAGAAACTATGAGTTCCATGTTGCATGCTTAATTTTAGCTAATTTTAACTGTTTAAATCAATCCTTCTGGTGCAGAAAATTGCTGACAGTACAAGCCAGAGGATTAACTCCTGTTTTCATACACTTGAAAGGAAGATCTGCCATCCTCCTAAGGTTTCTAAAGAGTGAAGCATATTTCACATACTTTAGATGGCTGATTGAGATAGCAAATGAAAGATGAAGGCAATTCATCAAATGAATATGAAAATGATGGTTTAGAATAAAACTGTTCACACTGTCATCCAGTCATTTATTTATTACTGATTTAAAGACATCCTTGAATAATTTATTGATATGCATATCACAGAATTGTCAGGATTGGAAGGGACCTCAAGGATTGTCTAATCTCAACCCCCTTGCCATGGGCAGGAACACTAGATCAGGTTGCCAGAGCCACATCCAGCCTGGCCTTAAAAATATCTAGGGAAGAGGCTTCTGCCACCTCCCTGGGCAACCTGTTTCAGTGTCTTACCACCCTTATGGTGAAAAACTTCTTCCTAACATCTAATCTAAATCTACCCTCCTCTAGTTTGGATCCACTCCACCTAGTCTTATCACTACCTGACACCCTAAAAAGTGCCTCACCAGCTTTTTTGTAGGCCCTCTTCAGATACTGGAAGGCCACAATAAGATCTCCTTGAAGCTTTCTCTTCTCCAAACCAAACACTCCTAACTGTCTCCCACCCTGTCCTCATAGGACAGTTGCTACAGCCCTGATAATCCTTGTGGTCCTTTTGTGGACATGTTCCAGCACACCCATGTCTTTCTTGTAATAGAGGTTCCAGAGCTGGACATAGTATTCCAGGTGGGGTCTCACAAGAGCAGTGTAAAGGGGGAGAATCACCTCTCTTGACCTGCTGGACATATTTCTCTTGATGCAGCCCAGGATACTATTGGCTTTCTGGGCTGCAAGTGTATACTGGAGGCTCATATTTAACTTCTGTTTACTAGCATCCCCAAGCCTTTTTCTCCAGGGCTGCTCTCAAGCTAGTCACTGCCCAGCCTATATTGGTGCCTGGTATTGCCCCAGTCCAGGTGCAGGACCCTACACTTGGTCTTGTTGAACCTCATGAGGTTGTCACGGGCCCACGCCTCCAGTCTGTCAAGGTCCCTCTGGATGGCACCTCTTCCTTCCAACATGTCAGCTAGACCACACAGCTTGGTGTCATCAGTGAACTTGCTGAGAGTGCACTCAGTATCACTGTCAAGATGTCTTCACTGTATTTATATCTATTTAGAAAGACGGATCTGATCCAGACTTTCAACTGGACATCAATATCTGAAATTGGACAATCATTTCCTATATAAAACAACATGAGAAAAAGCCTTACTGAGACAGTCTAGAAGGAAGGTTGGTCAGCTGAGTAGCAGAAGAGTTTAATTCAAATTTTTGCTGCAATTTTTACTTTCTTATGCAAAATAAAATATGCATAGAAGAAGAGCCCTAACAAAACTTTTTGCAAAATCTAACTACTTGCATGGACATCAGGACCCTTGTAAAGATTCATGCAGGAGAAAAAGGTAAGTTTAAGCTTTCAGTTCAAATTAAACATTGCCTTACAGGGAGAAAGGCAAGATGTTTCACAGACAAGTCTCCAGTACCTTCATCTTGGAATATGGATGCCCAGAACACAAATAGATAGCCTGCTCTCGGTGTAAAGTAACATTCAGAAGCGGTGCAGTGAGAGCTCTGAGACAACACCTGCGTCAGTCAAGATCTGCGTTTCTGCTCTGTGTAAGGTATCCACATGTATTTCTGTACTTGCACAGTGGCAGACATTCACATGACCTGAGGGGGGAACTTTTTACTTAAACAGAAGTGATGTGTTGTATGTCATGAGGTATCTTTCTTAGGCTCCAGCTGCTTTTCCAGAAGGGGAAAAAAAGAAGTCTTCTATAGGTCCTACACCAAATCTACCAACTTAGTGGTGACATCTCAGATGTCTAGGTTAACTGAAACATCATTAGGTAGGCTTCTAATTCTCCTTTACGATGCTTTTGTTCACAGTGGTTAGCCACCAAAATGAGGGCACCTAATGAGTGGCTGCAGTATGAGACATGAATAGAGAAAGATGCTGATAGAAGGACATGCCGCCTCCTTCATTACTCATCTCTCCTACTTCTGGAAAACAACACTGATCAAAGCTGACTTTGAAACTTTTTGATTGTCACCAGGTTAGAATAGCCAGGAAGCTTATGATACAACTGTGGAAGCAGGTTTTAGCAGCCTTCTAAGATTGTCAGAAGTAAAAAGTTGGAATAGTTCAGATACTAATGTCATCTATATCATTTCCTTGGTCTGACTATGGAAGGATTTCTTGCTGACAGAGGACATGATTTGACAAACATGAGCAACCCGTGCTGCAAGGAATGTCCTTGAGCCCATTCCAGAGGCAGGAACTAAGGTGATGAAACAAACCCCCATGTCCAGCTGCAAGGGAGCAGGATCTGCTGGCTGCAGGAGGCTGACCCATAAATGTTTTCTTTAACCTTTACCCTATCTGTACCTCACACACAGTCTTAGCCTGTCTGTGCCTTACTGTTATGGAGGCAGGAATTAATTTGGCCGAGTCAGGAATTTATAAAAATAGAGTTATTTCCCGAAAACCTGCCCCCAAAACTATATACAGAAGATAATTTAGATTTAATTAGCAGGTTCTTTTTGGTTGTTTGAGAATATCTACACAATAGGATGCTACAGGTAAACTTGACTAATTTTAAGTCAGTAATTGGAAAAGGATTTGTGCTAATAAATATATATAGCGTTCCCCACTATCAAAATAGGCTGAGCCTTGGCTACTCACGACAGCTGGCTTGAAAAGAAGGGCGATTCAAAGGTCTGTCCCGTGGTCTTTTCAGCAACCTTCAGGGTCGTTAAGAAGCGATAAGCCACACAATAAGGACGCTTAAAGTGAAGTCCTTCAGGGCTTGTCTTCGGAGTGTCAAAGGCTCCGTGTAGAAGTTATCCAGGTGGGGGGAGAAGAACTCCAAGCAGGCACACCAAGGCGGGAACGCGATCCAAAGCAGGGGCGAACTCCACGGCAGGAGCACCCCAAGGCGGGAACCCCCCAAGGCGGGAACCCCTCGATATTTATACCCTTTCCTAGACAAAGAGCCGTTACCACTGCCTAGGCGCGAAAAGCTCACAGCCAATCCTCAGCCGAGTGCAGCGCGGGCCCGGCACGGGGCACTCCTCGTGCCGTAAGGGTCCCCCCTGCTCCCCCCTTCACGCCTGCAGGGCAGGGAGGGAGAAACAGGTCTGTTCGCGCCTTTTTCCTCTCCCATTCAAACCACAGAGGGAGAGGAAATTTCTGGGGTACACGGGACCTCCAGGACACTTACACGTGTACTAATCCTAGTTAAGCTAGCCGAGAGCACCTCTTCTAAGTTTGGCATAAAAGACACTGTATCGCCACAATGAACTGGAGCACGACTTTAACCACACCGGTATGGCATCGTGACTCTGGCTGCCTTCCCACCAACAGTCTGACCTCCAAAAGTTTCCCTCTAAAAAAAATCTGAAGAATCTTTCTGTGTATGTGTCCTCTTCTAGCAAAACCTCTGAGTTACCCTCTTGAGAATAGGTGGTCTCGTTCCCCGTTATTCTGACATCACCTTGAACAATACTGAAAGGAACAGTTTGTGCATCTCTTTTCATTTCTCTGGGATGAAAACAGTGTGTGTAATCACAGCCTTTGTGTAGGTCTGTATATCCCCCTGGCAACTTCTGAACTTGTTGTCTAATTTCAGTCAAGACTTTTCTTCAATCAAGAACTCCCATTGAGCATCCCTTAGAAACAGTAAAGTGGGTAAAAAGAAAAAAAAAGAAAGCAAGATTGAAAATTCATGAGTTTGCTCCCAATAATACGGGATTCTGTTTGTAGAATACAGTATTGAAAATCAAATTAGGCATCTTGTCTTACAAAACTCTTTGTGAGAAAGGCCTTTACATGCAGGCACAGATAGCACAAAAAATTATCACTGTTTGACTTAGAAGGTCAACTGACTAAGAGACATGAAAGACATGGACTCACAGGAAATTAAGTTATATTCATAATTGAATGTAATTTCAACTGAAGAATACATAATTGGCATAATTTTAATTACTAAAAAGGTTAATGTAAATAACCAGTTTGTGTAAGAAGGAGGTATACAGAAAAGCTACAGTATTAAGGAGTAGTATTCAATTAATTCATTCAGCAGTAGATATCCAACGTGCCTTTCTGGGAACTGGTTCCAGTTTCCACTGATGTGTTTACAGGCTTTTATGGTGAACTTCTCTATTTCAGAGGAACAGATTTCTTTAATATTTTCAAAGGCAGAAGAACTTCACACTCCTCTGAATGCCACTTGACTGAAACTAAAAATGTTAATGGTATGTGAGACTGCTAATTAGAGCATCATAAAATTTCTAGACACTGACTTAACCAGAAGATGAAATACGTTATGTTATGAAAAGTTGAGGGCCTTACTTCTGTTTTAATGTCTGAGCAAGGAATCTTAGAAGAAAGAACTCAGATTTTGCGTTACAGAATGTTTTACCACATCCCTGTATACTTCCAGGTTCCAGAATTACTTATCACTGGCAGATCTACTACATTTGTACTCAAAAAGAAATTTCTGTCCACATGTTACTCATTCATCTCTTCTTGACACAAAGCACATAAGCTTACAAATATGCACTCACACGAAATTAACAAAATTAACAGCAGACATTTGTTGTGACAGGCTGTGATGGTTTGGGTATCCCCCACCCCCCACACTTTAGAAATCACCCAGACTAGACTCAGTCGGCTCTGGAAATTTGAATGAAGCTTATATTTACAGCTGGCACAATTTACAAGCAGATATTTACAGCATATAGAGTTATAGACAGAAATATACAAGGTAAAAGTAATACAGACACAACTCCCCTCCCAGAAACCTGAGTCCCCAGGAGGGGATCTCAACCACCCCTCACCTTCCCCCTACCCCTCTCAACCTTACCCCAGTCCCAAGGAAGAATGGAGGTTCGGCCAAGAGGATTAAGAAGCAAAGGTGAATCAGCAAAGCAAATGGAGGGTGAGGTTAGAAGGCAAGATGGAGTTCAGCCAGCAGCTTCAACTCCACAGCAGGCAAAGAGCCGAGAACACAGCCCCAGAGCGAAGTGCCCCAAGCGAAGTGCAGAGCAAAGGTGTCTTTATCTAATGTTTTGCTTTTCCTTTCTACACATCTCAGCAAGACTGTGAGCGAAGTAGACCTCACCATTGTTTTCATTGCTCAGCCTATTATCTAGTTCTTTTCACCAAAACATTCTAGCTAGGCTCAAACTAGCACACAGGCATAAATATGAACATAAATGTTCACAGCAGGGTGGCTTAAATAATTATGTCTGGGTTTTTTTAACTGCATATAGAGGTACAAATGGGAGAACAACTTGTAATTCTTTTTTGAGCAGAGGCTTCATTAATGTTCAGGTTTTGTGATTGTCTCTACAAATCCTTAAAGAGGAGACTAAAGATATGACAACTGTTTTTATGGGTGAGAAAGGGTTGAAGCTTGAATGAAGGAAGTATCTATGCTGAACTTTCAGGTGTCTAGTCAGAGTTGGTCAAGAGTATTTCATATATTGTTGATAGCATTAAACAAGACGTCACAAAGGTCTCAGGGAAGAGATGCCATCTGCTTTGTTTCTGCCACTGAAGTGTGCAGATAGGATCTTCCTCTGGAGGCTTTCACAGGTATCCATCTTTTACCAGTCTTTATATACATGTGTGAGGTCATACATGGATGGAGCACTGAATGCCATGGTCTACTTGATTCGATAAGGCTGGGTGATAGGTTGGACTGGATGATCTTGGACGTCTCTTCCAACCTGGTTGATTCTATGATTCTATGGGGTGGTCACATACACATGGCACAATCACTCCAAGAGATACCACCTGTTATCTCAGTGCCAAAAATTCACATGGCAAGTTTTGATTCCCTGTTAGATAAGGGAGGTTGTAGCCAGGTAGAGATTAGTCTCTTCTCCCAAGCAGCCAGTGAGAGAACAAGAGAACAAAATCTCAAGCTGTGATAGAGCAGGTTTAGGCTGGATGTTAGGAAGTTCTTCACAGAGTGACTGGCTATTGGAATGGGCTGCCTGGGGAGGTGATGGAGTCACCATTCCTGGAAGTGTTTAAAAGGAGAATGGATGGGGCACTTAGTGCCATGGTTTAGTTAATTAGAAGGGTTAGGTGATAGGTTGGACTTGACCATCTTGAAGATCTTTTCCAACCTGGTTAATTCTGTGATTCTATGATAAACTGGGATTCGACATCCCTGACTAAAACACGGAAGCAAGTCAAACTTTATCAAATTAATTTGGTGGAAAAATAAAATTTCCAAGTCATATCTGTTGTGGTATCAAAGTGTTTTGCATATCAAGCTTCCTGTTTCCAGCTCAATATGATATGGCTAAGGTACCTTAGGCTTGAGGTCACCACAGCTCCCAGTGATTTTGCTATATATCAGGGGGCTTAAAAATCTGGCTAGCTTTCTTTTAAGAATTCAATTTAGGTCAATTTTTCCTAATTAGGACCCAAGATATTAAAACCTGACAGCGGTTTCTCGTGTCAGTTGCTTTGAAATTTACATCTTAATATCTGGAAACTCACAAAAGCTGGTGAGGGGCCTGGAACACAAACCCTATGAGGAGAGGCTGAGGGAGCTGGGGTTGTTTAGCTTGGAGAAGAGGAGGCTCAGGG